>VUQR01011747.1:0-10228 GCA_015108515.1 Hemichromis elongatus
TAATATAATACTAACTTTAATATTGCCCATATTATATTTACATTACCAAAGTGAGATGACTTTAGTCTCATGAACAACCTTAGCTAATTGTTATTTACTAGCTAATCTTAAAATGACTGTTCAGTACAGAAATCATGTTTTTACAGTCCTGTGGTCTCAGCCTCAGATACTTATCAAATCAAACAGAGCTCGTATTAAAACAAACAGATGAGCAAAAGAATATTCATTTCTGTCAAACAATGCTGTATGAAACGTTTCCAACGTCTAGTATCATGGTTGCTACGCACCTGAACAGCGCGACGGAGGCTAGACCGTCCCATTTCACAAGCCTTGCACTTCCGGCTTTAGCGGTCTTTGAGTACGCGGCCCCTGAGGATCGTTAAGACTGCGTACTTTAAGGCTGCAGAACCTTAATTGGGACACAGCCTTTAATAACTTTATATTCACCGTCTCGCTATGGTGTGGTTAAGTTTCCGGGAACCTTGTCGATTTTTTGTAGTTTTCTTCGGGAGTAGCTTCATTAGCTAACTGTTGTTGTCAGTAGTAACCTAGCAGCCAATGCGTCTCTGATCTCTAATCGTCAATTTAACTGCCACATTGAAGTTATATTAGCTCCTATTTAGCTAAATCTTTAAAAAGCTTTATGGCGAAGATGCCTGCTGCTCTTAATTGGGATAAAGTGTTGAGAATTGATCCAGAAACCCTCAATGAACGCGACAAAGACGAAGTGGATAAGGTCTTCGAAATGTTAGTTTTGGTAATAGCCCGTCGATTACATTTATGTTATTCTGGAGGTTGGCCAACAAGCAATGTTTTTATATTTTTTTAACTCGCAAATTCAATCAGCCCAGTAAATATCTGTCTTTGATAGCATAACGACAGACTATAGTCCTGCTCATATGAGACTATTATTTTGAATATGGCAGTCACTGGATGATTGGTCAACTTATGTATGATACATTTTTCATGCCTTCGGTGACCATTTGATACAACACATAACTTATGCTGAAAGCTCTTGATGAATTTTCAGCACAAGCCTGCGTGCTGCGATTGAACCTTGCAGTCTTTGTGCACCTAGTTATATTACACGGTACAAGCATTGTATTATGAGGGTTGAATGACTGTACATTTGACTTTTCCCATGCAGACAGAAGAATGGGGTCTGAAGGATAAAGCTCCAGAGAACATTATTCAAGTCCTCAGGGTGTTTCAGGCCCTGCTGAAGGTGTTCAGTTTTGTTGTTTTTATACTCTGATCTCTCCCACACATCTGTTAACCACCCTACCAACATCTGTAATGTATTTTTAAGAAGGAAGAATATTCATAAAGGAGTCACACTACTGACCTTGGTGCTTTTATGTGTTTATGCATGTTGAAATAGTTCGTTTTGAAATAATATTTGTATCCTCAACATCTTCTCTACATTTCTGTGTTAGATTAGAGATCGTGAACTTTCTGTTGCCTTCGACTTTATCGATGACATTGGTGTAAAACATGCTAGAAAAGGTTAGTATCATATAAAGTTTGTTTTACAATTTTAATTTTCTGTTTTTGCCTGTCAGGTTAACAAACAACATCTGAATTATTTTTCGGTGTTTTAGAAAAAGAACTCCTGGCTAAAGTATCACAGGTGGAACAAGAACAGAAGGTAAAAAAAATATAATCTAGTTTATATATATATATATATATATATACTTCCTTTTCTCAGTGCCAACTCTTTCAGCCAATCATTGAGCGTAACCCTCCTTATGAAGGGATTTGCTGTAGTGACACCTAAGAAGATTACAGTTAATTCCTTGCGCACTCAGAGAAATTGCTTATCATTTAGAATTGTTTTAGATTGTCAATGTTCCCAGGGTTGTGTATTGTCACGAGTTATATTCCGGTTGTTCTTTCGTCTTAAAAAAATGTGAACAAAATGAAATTGTTGTTTAAAAATTTGGTCATGGAAATGAACACATGAACAGATGGAGGTACTAAGAGACTAAGAGATTTCTTTGTGGGGGTTGTTTGGGTGTGTATCTTCTCTCCTATTTGTACTACTCAGCTCCACAGCACTGTGCAGAACACCGGCTTTATTAGAGATCAGATTTGGAACCTCGAGACCCAGTTGGAGGAAAGGGACAATGAGGTGACCCAGTTAAAGAAAGAAATGGGGAAGGAAAAGAAAACCAACGAGGAGGTATGAGCACATTACCTGCTGTAGGTAGACATGCAAATGTTAGCTCATTAGTTTGCACACGCTATGTTGACAAAGTGCTTGTAAAAAAAAAAATACCATGCTGGTGAAAAGATTGAATGTTACCTTAAACTGCAAATATTTACGTAAAGGCATATTTATATACAAAAGCAACCAGTACACGAATATGATACAAATGGTTTGACTCATCTGTTATTTTGCTAATCTTGTTTGACAGTGTTTGCTTCCAGCTTTTGATCGTTTTCTGTTGGTTACAAGGCAACAACAGAGCGTTTTCAGTGTTTCTACATTATAAAGTTTATTTTGTTTTTCTAGTTGCTTGTGCAAGTAGAGAAGGCTGAGGAAGTCATCAAGAAGCTGAGAAGAGAGGTATGTAATTGTTGGCTTCACACGTCATTTCATTTCATCCCTCGTTTAGTTATGATCCATTCGTACTTTATTTAAACCTTTTTCCTACTCGTGGTTTACCTTCATTCTTTGCTCATCTCCTTTTAATCTAAGTTTTTCCTGTCTCCATCTGTTCTGTTGTGTAGGTAGAAAGACTTAGAAGGAAGGTAAGAAACAAAGGTAGTGTAGTTAAGTAAAGTGAGTTTTTGATTATTTGAAATGAGCAATAGTTTGTAGGTTTTGTAGCCATATAAACGTGCACATGAGGGTTTCTTTTGCACCACAACCTTTTATAAATGAGCATACAAAAAGTGAGTAGGATGATGATCATAAGAAGTATATCATATGCACTATGTGATCCTTAACATAATGGAATTTTAGCAGAATTTTTGGCTTTTAAATGGTTTAAGATTAGATCTTTTATTCTTGTGTTTTTTATTCTTTTGCACAAAGTTAACCTGAATAACCTGATAGATTATAAATTTTAACACATATTCTATATTTAATATAGCATAAGGTGACACCTTCTAAATTCCGTGTTTTCTTATAAACTAGCAAAATCCATCACTGATCAAAGTATACCGAAAAAAGGAAAGGCTAGTATTTCAGGGGCTTCGAAAGTAAACTTAGCGTTTCCATATTTGTGAGTGAGCGGAGGAAATTTGTTTTTGGGTCATTTTCTGAAATTACGTGTGTGATCCTGCATTACAACAGAACGAGCAGCTCCAGCAGGATGTGGACTTTTATCGTGGAGAGCTGGACCAGAAAGAGCGTATGTCTTCAAATCACGAGAATGCTGAGACTCAGAAGAAGCTCAACTTGGCCAACCGCCAGCTTTACCAGTGCTTAGAAGACCTGCAGGTACTGAAAATCTGTTTGTTTACTTTAAAATCTGGTTAACTAGGCAACAGACTATTGTGTACCAAGCTTGGCAATGGTGCCATGCTTTAGTTGTTAACAAGTATCGGATGACCCAAGGCCTCTTACGCTGCCTCAAACATGCAAGATTAGTGCTGTTTGAAATTGCTAATTAAGACTTTTACTGCTTATATTTATGGCTTTCATTTGTTTTTATTACTTACTCTTTGTACTGCTGATGTGTCTTGGAGTACGCCCCCTAAAATAACGTTTATTGAATTTTTTTGTGTTTATTAGCGAGCGGAAGATGAAAACACACAACTGAAGACTGAGAATACGCAGATGCAGAGAAGCCTGGAGGAATCTGTGAAGGAGATGGAGAAGATGACGGACGAGTACAATAAGTTGAAGATTGTGGTGCAGCAGACTGACTCCATTATGGACCAGCTTAGGAAGGAGCGGGATCATACAAAGCTTCAAGTACGATCCCTCTCTTCACATACTGTTTGTTTTCATTGAGATAAGTTACCTAAATCCATTTATTATGTCACACTCTGCATTTTTCAAGCTGATAAAGTAATGTTTGAATACAAGGTGCTGAATCGTGGCTCTACTTTTTATGTGCAGGTCAGAGATTTAACAGATAAGATTCATAGCCTGACTGAAGAGAACGACCCTATTATGGCAGCTGTCAATGCCAAAGTGGAGGAGTGGAAGGTGAGTATTTACTCAAACCAACTCTTCAAAGGGCCGCTTTTGTTTAGTTTATTTCCTTTTAGCAGGTGAATTCGAGGAAAAACCTGAAACCTTGACCCTGAAAACAAGGTGCTTCTGGTGCCTCTGTTAATCTTCACTTCTCCGCTTAAAGGAAAGAATCACTGAACATTAATACCAATACTGATAAAAAAAAAACCTTTACCCAATTCCAAAATTCTTCTTTACACATGGGACTAGTCTTTTCACCGAATCTTCACATAGTTTAAAAACAGAATGCACCATTGCTCAAAGGCTCGCCATTTGTAAGTGTGCAAGCCTCTAGTAGATGAGGCCCTAGCGCTCTGAATTGTAGCTATCACACTAGGTGGCAAACCCTTAGCAATGAAGTTTAGCCTCTCAGCAGGGGCGGGCCTTTGCTCCAGGCTGACTGGCGTGGAGCTCGGGCCGGAGGATGTGCTCCCACTGCAGCAGTGGGCACCGGTCTCTTGCCAGTCGTCAGAGGAGCGGCGGGCCTGTGAGATCTAGCTGCGGGCTTGGGCTTCGCCTGACGTCTGGGGATGATGTCGTGCAGAGCCTCTGTCTGCTTCTTCCTCAGATCGAATCTGGCCTGAATGGCTTTGAGTGAATGTCTGAATAACCCAGCCGCAGATACTGGCGCGTCCAGATATAAAGCTCTGTCCCTATCCGGGATGCCAGAGAGGGTCAGCCACAGGTGCCTCTGCGCCACTACTGTCGAAGCCATCCCTCTGCCCAGGGAGAGCGCTGCACAGTGGGACGCACGGAGGATGTAATCCATGGCGACTCCGAACTCGTTAAGAAGAGGTGCCAGCGAGCTGTCATCAGGAACCAGTGATCCAAGCTTCTCCAGGCACGTCGCCTGGTATGTCTGGAGCATGATGACAGAGCTGATGGCGCAAGCAGTCCCGGCCTGAGCCTGATAAATCTTCTCCAGCTGCGCAAGAATCTGCAGCGCTTGGACCGCAGAATTGCGGGGCCACCGACACTATGCTTATTGGACAGGGCCAGATAAGCAGCCAGAGACGGCCCCATAGGGGGTGGGTTAGCTAAGCCAGCTTCCCCGGCGCCGTTCAACTCCATGTACTGTCCATTGCCGGGCACAGTGACGCAGGTAGACAGAGGTTTGTCCCATGATGCCCGCAGACAAAGTATGGGAACATGGGAAGGCGGTTTTTGGTCGTTGCGGACTCTGGTGGGAGGAAAACCCCGCTAATCGCGACGGCTTCTGAGCTGGCGGAGGAGAGGGCCAGTCCACCTGCAGCTTCTCAGCAGCATGGCGAAACAGGGAAAAAAGAGAGGTGTCATCGTGGCCGACCGGCGCAGCAGCGGCGGCACACTTGGACGACAATGAACTCTCCTGCTCATCCTCCGACAAACCATGGATGTCCAGGCTGATGTCCAGCAATCATTCACCCTTTGGAGTTTTCCTCTATAAAGACAACAGCGTGTCTTTGTAGTTTGGGGCTTAGTTTGGGGCTTAGCATTATCTTGCTGAAATACGCATGCCCTGTGTTGCTCTATGTTGCTCTATGTTTAATATGATGCCTTTATTAAATACGGCGCTGTCTGTGGGGCTTAAGATCAGAGGCACCCAGTACTGGTTTTCAGCCCTGTGTCTTCTGGCTTTCTCCAGATTTTCTGAATCTTTTGATGACATTATGTGCTATAAATATTTAAGGTAGTAAAAGACACCACATTTTTATGCTGAGGGACATTTTTCTAAAATTACACAATTTACGTCTGAGAAACTCTGCCTCTCTAAGGTGCTCTTTTAATAGTCTGTTGTCTCACTGACCTGTGGCCAGTTAACCTAATGTCCCTCCAGATGCATCTTTTTGGTACTATTTCCAGTTATTTGTTGCATTTGTCCCAACTGCTTAAAGGTGTATTGCTGCCATTGAATTCAAAATGAGTTTCTATTTTTCAGGAAATACTAAGATGGCTAACTTTAAGCATTTGATATGTTTTCTGTGTTCTGTAGTGAATGAGATATGGTTATGAGCTTTGCCGATTTTGTTTTCATTTACATTTTGAACAGCATCCTAACTTTTTTGAAATTGTGATTGTAAATAAATACTTTATATAATATAATAGGGCTGTTCGATATAACGATATATATTGATGATATAAAACCATCTGTCGTCTCATATTACGCTATCGTTGTGTTTTGTTGTGTCGCCAAAATGAACTGTTTACGGCAATTTTTTTTCATAGTTTTGATGGTCACTGTAGTTTTAATTTCTTAAAGTTTTCGCTTTTTTCCAAAATAACCACACTACAGACCGAGAAGCGACAGTTTTATGTGTTGTTGTTAGCAACAATGACGGTAAAACCATCGCGTGGCTCTGCCATCCGCTTGTTTATTTTCCACATAAACCTTTCACAATAAAGCTAAAGATTCTGTTGAGATTTTTCAAAATAAACTGAATCACGTACGGACGAGAAGCTAAAAAGAGCTGTCAGGGGCTAAAAAATAAACCTTAGACTCAAACGTTAAAACAATCTCTTTCCTCACAGCACGCCGTGTAATAAATACTCTAAGAAAATGGCGGCCGTTTACTTATGTCTAAAAATTTTTCACTTCATTCATCGGTCAAAACACTCGACTCCAGGTACACGATGCCCAGCTGAAAACACTTCACGCGTGTCGAGTTGCTCAAGATTCACAAAATTTACAGAAAATGTAAATTTTTTATGATATATATCGTTATATAACGATATATATCGTTATATATATATATATATCTCGTTTTATATATATATATATATATATTTATATATATATCGATAAATGTCATATCAGGGTATGAGTTTTTGGTCATAACGCACAGCCCTAAACTACAATGCTTTCATCTGTTATCTCTGATTCTTAAAGCTGGTACAGTGTTCTCAGGTTTGAAAGTCTAACCTTTACTTTTCCAAGAACACTGCTTGTCAATGTGGCCAGGTTGTTGTCTTCTCGCACCATTGAACCTTCTTGAAGGCTCTGTCCATGTGGGCACCTGCAAATTTCAGTCAGCCTATAATCACTGATTTTTGTTAAACTATTCTACAGGACTAACTTGAATATACTTTTGTTATTCCTGATAGAGAGTACTGTCTGGCAAGGACGAGGAAATTGTGGTGTACCAGCAGATGATTCGTGACTTGAGGGAAAAGCTGCGTTCGGCACAGCTGGACTTGGACAAAAGCAACGTTCTGGCCTTGCAGCAGGTCTGTTCAAAAATAGGGATGAAATAATCTTTGTGTATACACATTTCTAACTTTCATCTCCTGCCATTGTGGTGCACTGAATGTAGGTCATTGTGTTATCGTGTCGACAATTTTTTTTTTACATGAACACAAAAACCCGAGCTCTGCATAGGACTACAACTTTTACCTTATCTTAAAAGTGATTTGTGGACATTTTGGGACACATTTCACCACTGACTTTGTTATCTGAGTGTTGTGCTCAGATATACATAGGTTATTTTCTGTCACCTTATCATAGAAAGCATATTTATTTTACCCACATTTTTTTCTGAGGAAGTGTGCTCCCACAGAAAGAAAGGCATACTTTTACTTCACTGTTACTAAAAAAAGTAAAACTAAAATAGAACAGTTTATTACAGATAGAATTAAAATAACGCTAAGTACATCTTATATAATGTGTGTGGGTGTGTAGGGGGTGTAAATGTGTATACATTTATTTTTTGGAGCAGGACCATCTAAATTGGAAGGTTATATTCACATCATCTTTTTGTCCATCTTTCTGTATTTATGTATGTCATGTTTCTTCTTTTGGCCCTATATAAACCTATCCTTCCTTCTGTCTCTATTGCTGCCCTGGGTCAGGTCATTTATGAGCTCTGCGCTGTAAGTTTCATCTGTCGTGGGCCTCTTATTCTGTCCCTCCTCTGTTTCAGTCCGTAATGTTCTCCAACAACGAATGTGTAAATATTTCTGTGTGCCACAGCTGTGTAGCATGTGTCTAACATTGAAACCCTGGTAATTCTGTGTTTTTGTTGTGTTGTGTTTTAATTTTGTGGTGAATATCCTAAAGGCTGTCCAAGAGCGAGATAATCAAATCAAGATGCTGAGTGAGCAGGTGGAGCAATATACAGGGGAAATGGAGAAGCACACCTTACTTATTGAGGATCTTAGGACGTCTACGAAGAAAGACAGAGGTTTGTACATCCCTGTCTGTTTAATTTATCAAATGTTGTTCATTAGCCTGTCTTCTGACAGTTGTTGATTGCAGACATTTGTGGTTATGGGGGATGCCAAAAACGAGCAAACTAGACAAACAGGTTAACCTTGGAAAACACCAAATTCAAAGGATATATGCTGTAAATATATCTAAATTTTTAAGTGAGATGGTTTGAGTTTTTTTTCTACATTTGAGATTCATAATTAAACGAAAAATTTCCAGCTATTAAAAAAAGAACTGATGTGAGGGACCTAGCAGCCAAGGCAGAGGACATGGGAAAAAATGTCTTCAAAATGGGTTTCTTTATTTTAACCCTCAAGTTCAAAAAGACAAAAATTCAAAAATATAATTGGTGAGCCCATAAAAGAGGTCAACTAAATATATCTCTACAAAAAGTATATTCCAGACACTTAAAAAGGTGGACACAACTTAACTCACAAACTGACCTAATTACAAAAACACAAGAGGGTAGCTTTTATAACCCCAAACTAATGCTGTGCAATGAAGTGCTTGAACTTTGTAATGCTCGGTTCTTTTAACATCAAGTTAAAACTGAGTGTCATGGTCAGTGTTTCCAAGTATCAAGAATTGGAGCGATCATCAAGAATTCCAAGGAAGAGCCACAAAGTACAGAACAAGCCTGGAAGTAAAAGATTTCAAAGAAAGAAAAATAGCGAGAGATGTGCTCAGATACAAGTGAACAACTTAGAAAAAATGGCAATTGCAGTCTCAAAGAAGACAGTGACTAGAAGCCCGCACAGGAAGGAACTCTGAGGTTACAGACAACCTGGAAAAAGATTATGCACACTGGAAGCTCGGCCTTTGAGACAAAACTAGAGCTCTTTGTCCTCAGAGACGCTGCTTATGCTTGGGGAAAAAAAAGGGAAAAGTGTACATCAAAGTGCCATAGGGTGCTATATAAAGCCCTGACTTGAATCTCTTTGAAAATCTGCATTGTAAACTGAAGGCCAAGTTTTCTGCCAGAAAACCATCAAATCAGGAGGAACTTGAGAAATCTGCCAAAGAAGAAAGGCAAAAAGAACAGAATTTTGTATTATTTTATTATTAGTGTGGATTCTCATTAAAGCATCCACAGTATTGTTCTTCTTTTCTTTATCATTATTTTTATATCTTCCGTACGTTTTTCGCCATCTACCTCCTCCGACACCGTTCGACGTAGAGAGACCGTTCAACCACCGTTGGATTCCTCTTCTTTTGGACATGACTTTTATATTTTTTTAAGTTATTCCACTTTTTTCAACAAAAATTTTACCATGTATTTCAATGGGAGAGTCACTCTGGGCAGGGATTGGCTGGCACGGAATTCTCGAGGTCAGAGTGAGACAGGCCAACTGCTAGAGTGAGAGCAGGGGAAAAATTTATCTTAAAATCTTCTCTTTAAACTGCTGCTGTGTCGTCAACGTTCGGTCTAGAGTCATCATTTTATCCTCAAAACATTACCATCGTTGCCCTCTTTAACCCAATGTCATTGTTATTATATTGGAGGCTATGGTTCTTTCATAAATGTCACCAATGCACAGCCTCCTCCATCCAACTCTCCCATAGGGTGTAATGTTAAATGTCTCTCAAAATTCATCTGAAAATCAGAACGACAGGCTGTCTTTACACTATCACCACGTCCATATAATAATCTCGACAAGCATGAAAACTGAGAATTTGGTACACTGGACTTTGCTGGCGCTCACGGTGAAAGAATTTTGTCATTACAAGCTGTAGCTTTTTCGTGAGACCAGTTTGTTTCGGCTTCACTTTTCCATGTATTTAAAGCAACAGCAGAGAGGTGCATGTCTGTGTGTCTGTGTCTGGAGCCACAGGCTGGAGTCGCCATAGCAACCAGG
>VUQR01011750.1:0-25989 GCA_015108515.1 Hemichromis elongatus
TATATACTTACATTTTCCTCAAATTAGGCATCTTCTTAAAAATCCCTGTAGCCTCCAGGACAGCAATCTCATTGTCGTTTAACCGCCTACAGAGAGGAAGATGGAGAAAGGGAGTTAGATGTTTATTCTTTCATGAAACAAACTGCTTTAGTGCACACAAGTGAATTTCCACATATACAAAGAAAAAACAGGCAACAAATAAGGGCGGGATGGCCACATGTAAGTTGAGAGGACCTCAGAGACTTCTCAAATATGATGCAGCACAAAACAACAGAGGGAGGAAAAAATGAAAATCTGAAGAGAAGAGAAGAGAAGAGAAGAGAAGAGAAGAGAAGAGAGCAATGAATCTTTTATATGTAGTCATCAATACCCACACTGCCCTAAGCCAAGAGAAAACAGTTTGAGAGATAGGAAGCTAGACATCTGGTTTATTGAGGTAATTTGTACTAAAAGGGTGCTGCTAAAAGGATGCACTTTGTGTACGTGTATGTGTGAACGCAGCAGAGCAAGAAAAATCCACGAAAGAAAGTGAAAGTTCAGCTCAAGGGGACAATTTGTAACGAGATATGAGGGGGTTAAAAGATGGATCGGCCTGGATAAACATAGACTGAAATAATACACTGAAAAGCCCGAAGTAGATTCTGATGGTAGGAGAATGATGCCTGTTTTATTGCTGCGTTTATTTGCATATTTTAACAATATCAAAAACACACCTGATCTCTTCATCACCTGATCTTCAGCCCCCAATGTGGCCTGACAATGTACAGCACATTTAATAAACTGCCTATAATACTCATAAGACTGATGTCATTCTTATTAAATGCTCCCAAGGCCAATGTCAAGGATTTTTATGGCAAGCAGAAAGAGTCCCAAAGACAGACAGATGAGACAAAGAGAGCAAAAAGTATATAAGCCCTCAGCTGAACCACAGCCTTCCCTGATTTCCCCTGATAAGGCAGGTTACAGGCCATGAACTGACAGCTTGTATGTTTGTTTCTGTGTGCTCACGTTTGTGGCCTTCAGAAAATACTGGTTGGTTGTGTTCTTAAGGAAAAGCAAGGAGAGAGGGAGAAAGGGTGTAGAAAGCACTAGAAACTCTGTTGTGCCCTCTAACCAACCATAAAGGACAAAGTATACATTTCTGACATGATGTACCCTGGGGACGGATAGAGAGAAAAGGAGGGAGGATTGGCGAGGTTCACAGTGAGAAAAAGAACCAAAGACAGAAAGAGAGATGGATAAATTGGGGGCTAATGGTCTGTGTAGTGCTGGCATTATTAGTTATCTAAAGTGGCAGCTGTGGCTGAATTCACCATCATACAACTAACCTCCATAAGTGACAACCATCCTGTGTGTGCCTTAATGCCGTAGTATCCCCGTCCCCTGAAGCTTTCCTACATTACTATCACACTGATAACCATAGCAAAGGTTCTCCATCCTTCTCCTCCATTATAAGGCTGTCGGTGATTTAGCATTATTAGGTAAAACTTTTTTTCTGGCTGGATTCCAATTTCCTCTTTCCTTAACTTACTGAATATGTGATTAAGATTAGTCAAGGTGCTGAATGTAAAATAGGCTGATTTTAGCACAACACTTTTTTCTTGTGTTCTGAATCAAAAGTCAAATATTATCATGTATTTTATCACTTAAAAGATGTGTTTTTCAAATAACATCATTATATTTTATGTTAATTTTGCTATTTTTTTTCCCCGACAATCTCTAATAAATTACTTAACCTTTCTCTCTAAAGAGATAAGCATACAACCTTCATATCATCACTTTTTTTTAAATCGGGAGTGGGTTGAAGGGAACATTTCCTTTTTTTTCCTGGTTGGTGTAATATACAATGATATGCTGATCCAAGTTCCTTTTTTCCATTAACCTAGCTGTAATATTCATGCTGTAATAGCCTATTGGGACATGGTGGCATATTGAAAAAGCATGCATGGATCAAGGTAGATTTGTACCACATTCCAGTAGCAGATGGTGATGTCTTGAAATGTGTGGTTTGATTCAAAGAGTAATGAGAACGTGTCATTAGGAAATTGGTTTTATTTTATTTTTTTAAAAATTATTAAAACAACAACAACAACAACAACTTGTAAATAACCTTTGTGGTAATTATTACAGGTTAACAGTCTAATTGTTATAAATGTTTTTTTTTTCTGTATTTTAAAACCCATATGAAGTCATACATGTATTACAGTATTCCTGCAGTGTTATCTGTTACTCATTTTTAAGCCGTAAAGTGAATGATCAATGGGACTATTCGGTATTCTAGTGTGAGACCCTTCACCAGACATGATGATGGCTCCTTTGGGACTTGGAGGGAGATGGAAACGACTGCTGAGGAGCATTTTGGTCTGAGAGCTAAAAATCAAGTGACATTCATGATACTGCACTGAGAGAAGCAGAAAAAGAGACAAAAAAGCTTGCATAGTGTATACGTGGCTTTTTGTCTTTCCATCTACACAGGCCTAAATACTTAACTAATATTCAATGGTACATGATTTCCATATGTATGGGTGATTTAGTTTGTGCATATGCTTCTAAAAGGACGAAAAGCTTCTTTGAGAGTTTGTGGTAAGTCAAAGGGTGTGTCTTGTTTTACTGTGTCAGCTTTTTGAAGAGGTAGCACATATATATTATATTGCATATCTATATAAAACAGTAAGGCTAGCTGACTTACAGGTCTGTGGTGTGTTCAGGGATGTGTGGCGGTATTCGGGTCAACTTGAGATTGGAGCAGTCGACCACTGTGCCTTCACAGCGACACTTCTCTGGACATACCAGGTCCTGGAAACATTCCCCACTCAGACGGCTGCGATAATCCTCCTGACCTGCAGATCAGAATTTGGGGTAGAAAAGAAGAAAAAAAATGTAACTAGGAATAACAATGAAAAGGAAGACGGAAGAAAAAACTGTTAGGAAGAGAAGGGATGAAAAAAAGGAGGTCACTTATGGCAATAGCGAATAGGCACAAAGGGAGGAAAAGACAGAGGAAAAAGCTTAAAGTTCAAAAAGACACTAAGAACGTAAAAATTCTAATTTATATAAACATAGTCCCATTTATATAATCATTTACATCATTTTATTTTATATGTAGAAAAACATCCCATCTGGCTGAACTGCTTCCTGAGAAGTTTTATTGTTTGTAAAATTCTAGTACGGTCACAATTCAGCTGTGAAAAAGTTATAAAATAACCTGCCAGAATGAGCAACAGCAAAACAAAACGACTCCATCTACTTAAAACAGCAGGCTGCAGTTGTTGCTACAGCACTGTGCTTGCAAGCAGGCACGGGGCTGATTCAGGGAGAAGTAATTCTGCGTGGCCACTGCTGTAAATCAAATTAACGAACAGATATCCAGGTGGGTTTATGGAATCACCTTGTAGATAAATGTGGTTTAACCCCGGATGTTTTTGTTTAACAAGGTGAGCCAGAGACCACTTCTGTTATTTAGATATAATATGAGCAGATATTATTTATGACTGCAAGTGCCTGTAGAATAGACCCGGTTTGCATCATGCAGCACTTGCGTTCATGCATCACATACTGTACTCTCATTATAGTTCACGCAGTTATCATTACCTCTTTTTCTTCCTCATGTTCTCTTCTTGTTTATCATCTATCTGCTCTCTGTCAGTTTAATCTTTTCTTCATTTTACTACTCCTTATTCTTACATTGGCAGAAAGTGTTCTCTGCCTCTGGTCTGTTTTCATGACTCATTTGCTCATTGTTAAACAACTAAGACCACCTATTGAAGGTTTTTTTTTTCTTTTTTCAGTAAATGATCAGTGCCCTTCAAGTGGTGTCCATCTTTTGAGAGACACGGTTACCTTCTTTGTTTAAAAGAATATTTTGCGATGATGTCTTTGGGCTGTCTCTGACCTTGGTTAAGTTGGGTAAGCTGACAGAGAGCAAAGAGCAAAGGAAAGTTTGGATGAAAGGGAAAGAGAATAATAATAAAGGGAAATTAAGCAAAGACCGGAAGGTGGGTTTTTATCATCTTAATGACAGTAATGGCTGGATTTTTCTTAGCAGACATGAGGGTGAGCAGTGTGTAGGGCTACAGAGGTGATGGAATCTTTGTGCAATCATGTGGCATTGGGATAATTGCAAAAACTGGGAAAACTTCACATGGACACCCTCCTCAAGTCAGAGAAAGAACATGTAAAGTCTGAGATAATTTAGTGGCAGAGTGCACACAACAATACATATCAGAAAAAAGTACATATCTGGCTGATGGCAGTCGAGAAAGTTTAACAGTAGAAATTCAAATATTGTATATGGATTTTTGTCTTACATTAAATTTTTAATAAGGTTCTAAATACTTGCTGCTATCCAACTGAAGAGAGACCTGGATAAGCAGGAAAATGGACTAGTTCTTTTCTACTCTACTTGAGTTGTATACTGGAAAGAGAAACCGATGTTGTTTCTACATACTGAGCGACAGCATAAATCTTGTTTGCAGCATCAGTTTTGTTTCCACATTCCAACCTAAAATCATAGAAACACAACAAAGCTGGCAGAACAAACAAAAACCAGAGGAAAATGGGACTATCTAAGGAGCACGTGAATGCACAATAAGCCATGCTAACCACTGAAACACTGACATGCGATCGGAGAATCTGAATGCGAAGAAAACAAGCATTCATTTTAATGTGCTTTGAAGCATTACAAGGAGATGTTTCCAAAGCAAAAGCACCGTGGCAAAAGTAGGAGCATCTGTTTAAATGCAGTTTTAGAGTTCAAATTTCTGCTTGCAGTTTTGCAATCAAGATGAACTGGGAAATGTGGATGTTTTTGAATTCACTTAAATGTACCCTGTGGAGTTTTTGAGCAGAAGTATCATCATAAAGATATCTTTTTAAAATGTGTCCACTTTTGGTTTATATTGCGCGAGTGCACAATATCACGAGTGCACATGTGTGCGCACTGGCAATTTAGTTCAGACCTACTGACCAATTAAGTTCTTGTGCAGGCAAAAAAAGAAAGAAAGAAAGAAAAAGACCAAGAATAAATTGAAAGCTACATTCAAACATAAAATACTTGCACACATGTTTTGGAAAGAAGCACCAACTTGAATTGTGTTGGTTTACAAGAAAACTCCACAGGGCATCACAATAAGATAAGCAGGAGAAAACTAGTAGGTGTTGATAGTCAGCCCTGATTGTATTTTAATGTCAAATCTCAGTTTATGACTCATTTATTTCAACCACAGTCATACTCACATATTACAAGCCCTACAGATAAATGCAAACAAAGGTTAAATGTTTGACCCCAGTTTTTGCTCCAAGGTGTGTGATTGGCTGGGAGAGGCAGGTAGGTGTGTGCTAGGCGGTCCCTGGCGCTTGACGGAACCATGTGATGTTACAGTAGGCGGGGCCACATGGTTAGATCAAGCACAAGAGACAGCTGCACAAGAACCAATCAAAATGCAGGTCCACACAGGAGGAAGTTGGGGCAACAGAGAGCTGCACCAATCAGTCAGGGGGGCAGGGTCCATACAGGACAGGAGAGGCAACAGACAGCCGCAGATCCACACAGGGAGGGTGGCAGGATCAGAGAACTGCCCACCAATAGCAAGAATATCCACAAAGGTCCAGAGAGGAAGAGGAGATGCAGGGAGAGGCATGGGACTGCAGAGAGGAAGGGCCAAAGCAAAGATGACAGCCATAACCAAGTTTAGGGGAATTTGTAATCTAGTTATCTGGATTATCCTAAATGGGCAGAGCACAGACATTAAGAGATTGAATACCACTGAGATCTTAAACTAAAAATATAGCATATGTGCCCACGCCACCACAAGCACTTTGGATGAAACCTCTTGCCATTTAATGGTATTGGTTATGCTGTTAATGGTGTGCCCATTTGATCCTGGGAGCGCACCATTTTACAGAGCAGAAGGGGTGAATATGTTATGTAAAAAAAATATCCACTCTTACAGGCACACTTTTTATGGCACATGATGGTTGCAGTAAAAATAATCATTCTGGTGTTTTAAAAGCTGCTTTTAGATCAGCTTTTTTTCAGCTCTTCTGTTTTCTGTGAATTTTAGGTTTTAAATCTAAAACAAAGCGTTACTAATAAGGTGTGGCCCTTGATAACAAAACGCTGGTACGAAATCCATTTAGAAAAAAAGCAAAGGAGAGTCTCACTGCAGTGTATATGCTTTATTTATAGTGTCTAAATGAGTGATTTGCTTAAAACCAGTTTGACACAACAGAGCTTCAACATTTTGTAGAGGTTTATATTTTTCAAGTACTAGAATTTATGACAGGAAAAAACAGTGTGGAAAAGCCACTACAGATAAGCAGTTTTAATGTTGAGTGTAGCCACACACAGCTAGATAGACAAACACACACACACACATAATTTCGTTCACACAAGTGAGCAATCATAGTCTATGGATAGTCCCTGCTGAGTTAGTTATTGTGCTGCGTCATACTGAATTGGTCTGTGTTGTAATTAGTGAAACCCATGGCTCCTATCAAAGGAAATAACACCAAGACAACACTACCACAGAGACAAGACCTGTGGGTGTGTGTCTGTTTTAGTAGTTCAATACTGTTTTTATTTACGCACTTCTAATGCTTCATATATTTGTAATGTTTTAATTGTGAAATGTGACATTTTAAGTTTAAGCTGATTGGTTTACACCTGTTTTTCCAGACATGCTTACCTGCATTTTATCTTTATCTATGTGTTCAGCTGAGTTAGATTCAGTTTCCATATACACAACTAAAATCTATGAAAATTCAACAAGCAGTTAGGTTTGCTAAAATAATTTCTGTATAACCTTTGGATACATGATTGGCTTGTATAGTAGAGTCCGTGTGAAGTCATCTCCTACCTGTGCATCTGAACTTCTTTCCCTTCACCTGGCTTATTCGTTTGTTAGCCAGCCTTCTGGGGTGACTGCAGCGTGCTCCGCTTGTCTCAATTGGGTTGTCAAACAGGTAGTCTGCCAGCCACTTCAGGTGACAGTCACACATAAAGGGATTCTGGGCCAGATGACTGAAAAAGAAAAAAGACCAAGGACAGAGTGGAAGCTTGATTTGTAGAGAAAAGGATCTCAAACTTACCACAGTTGCAGGAGATTTTGGGTTTGGGTAATACTTTTAATAGTATAAATATGCTGAATACTGTCTTGCACAGAAAAATTTACGATTCAACTTATCATTTTTTCCATTTGTTTGCCCATTCAAAGGTACATGTTTTTCAAGAGAACTACTCTTGCTTCAAGTGTTTTTTTTTTTTACATTTCAAGCAGCCAAGAGCCTTACAAGAGAAGAATATTACAGCTATCATTAACATTAATAACCTTCATTAATTAACCAACAGAAGACCATAGATACTCAACAACAGGCTTTCTAAATATATTTTTCACAATTATCATCTCAATACATCTGTGTGTATCTTTTCTTGAGTCATGGTAGGGAAAACAGCAGTTGGAGATCACAGAATGACCAAAGTTATCAGCGATTGTGTGGTACAAACTTCAGTCTCATTGCCTTTAACATGGTTACTTTGAAGAAGGAAAATCATTTGCGACCACTTGTAGTCACCTGTTGTCTTCAAAGTAGCTTTGGTGTGTCAAGGCAGAGTCAGTAAGCAATCATTTTGCAATTAAATACAATGTGTTTGTGATGAATTCAGTGATTGAGGCACATGCTCAACCTCTGGGTGACCAGACCGGTGCTGCAACTACTTCCAATTGTTTCCTGAATAAGAACAAATTCAATGCAATCAACAAACAATTGCTGATTCTTTCTAGTTAAGTAGGTTACTGCCCTGTTTTTACTCTTGTGTGACTGAGCCATAAATGGCTTAAACCTCAGGTCTCAACTAACAAGTGAAAATGTCATTTGTAAGACTAAACTGATCTTAGATCAAAACAGTGAAATGAGAACATAGTTTTATTTCAGAAGCCAAGTGTACTGAGAATATGCAGCAGTTTCTGACATAAAAATGAAAAAACACATATCAAAACAGTTGCCAAAGTCCAATGTAGGTGCAGCAATTTCCAGCAACTTTCTCGAGATATTCCTCCTCCATCTAAACATGCATGGACTATCTCACTAGTAAGGCATCTCAGCAGCCCATTTTCAATTCATTTTATGTCAGCGTATTACTAATTGATTTAAATGATTGTAGTCGCTCTGTTTAAGACACCTAAAAGTATAAAAAACTACACATATACACTTACAGAGTCTTGATAGAGCGCAGAGGGGTGAACAGTCCTTTGCTGATGGTTTGCAGCTTGTTGTCATATAATGACAGCAGATTGAGGTTCTGTAGGTCTTGAAAGGTGTTGACTCTCAAACAGTTAATTTTGTTGGCATTCAGCAATCTGAAATGCAAAGAAGAGCCATTAACCTTTGCTATTCATCTGCCTGTTTTGTTTATTTAGCTGTCATATCTGTGCTCAAGACAAACAAAAGATAAACGCACACAAAGATAATGAGAATTCATTTTTCTCAGATGCATCTCAAAACCACTATTTTCCTCTCCTGTCCTCTACACACTATTTCATCCCGTGTCCCATACCAGACTCCCCCCTCCCTTCCCTACATACTCGTGATTATATTTTTTCTGGATGTGACACATAAATCTGAAAATTGCAGTTTTATACTTTCTCTTCTGGAGCAGGAGGGGAATATCCACTGTTGGGTGTGTGAGTGTAATACCTTGTTTTGATGGGAGAGACAGATGGTGAAAGGACGGAAAGGCAGGAGGAAGAGAGGGGATAAAAGAATGGAGACAGGGCGGTGGAAATAATGGAGTGAGACAGTAAAGGGACAGGTGAAAATTTAATTTGGACTGACACAGATATATATATTTAAGCGAACGTGGCTGACAAGCAAAATGGAGGAGAGAGGCAATGGGAAATGAGAAATGTGATAGAAGGATTAAGTAAATGACAGAAAAAGTTTTCACCTCCACCTTCTCTCCATCTCGCTGTCTTTTCATATCTACACGTCATTAGCTGATATTTCCAAGTTGTCAGCTTTTCCCTGTACTTCCACCTTTCCTCTTTTCTTGCTTCGGGTCTGTCTCAGTCTCCACTTTTTCTCTTCTTTCACCCTCACCACCTCTTGTCTTTTATTACAGTCTTTGTTTCTGTGCCTCTGTCACACACTAAACAGTCTATTTCTTTTCCTTTTCTTTCCCTGACAGGTTACTAACTTGGTTCTTAGTAAAGCAGTTCAGTCTCAAACCCCTCTAACGAGTGCCTGTACTGGCACCTCTAATTTATGCATATATACACACACACACAAGTACAAACTCACAGGTGATACATGCACACGTGCTGCTCTGCGACATATCCACGCCTCATTAGGCGGCTCACAGGGGGAACTAATTACTTGAAACTGCACCAGTAAAACAAAGCAGCCCAGAGATTATAAACAGACAAGTAGCTATATAAAGCAATAAACACGTCTTTGCAGTCATAGGTTGACATGCTGCTCTATTCTATTCAAGAGTGAAAGCCAAATGTAATTTATAATTATTACACTAAATGAGTAAATCTGGACATTCTTGACAAACTAACTGACTTCAGAGACACGAGAAGTTTTTGTGTCAGTGGCGAAAAATTATAAGACATATTTCTTCAATTCACCTGCAGGTGCATCTGTATGGATGGGTGATGTTTCAAAGCATGAGTAATTGTTAATTATTTAGTTTGTTATTTATTCATTAATTTAACAGCCACAGATGCACAACAATGGGCGTGAAGCATCCTATAGATGGACAACAATGGGTGCATGCATGAAGAAATATAAGGCTTTCAATGCTTTTTGACATTTTAAACCTGCAGCATCAGGATGTCAGAGGGAAATGCTTTTTCCAATTTGAGCTGTTCACTGATGTCATAAACTGGTTGACACAAAAACACAAATTTTATCTGCAGTTATTCCTGCACATTTGTTCATATTCGTCTTCTTTCCAATGTCTGCGTCAGTTTCACTCCTCATCCAGCCACCCATTAATTTATCTATCCATTCACATCTCCCCACCCCTTTTCCCTCTCTCTTCCTCTCTTACTATGCACCATGCATCCAAATGATCCACCTAAGCCTGTAAAAGGTGTTTGTGGGTTAGGCTCACTCGTCCTCATTCTCTTTGCTTCGCTTCACTTTACGATGGAAAAGCCCAGAACATTAGCTGTTTCTGCAGTGGACTGCGGCATTTCCGAGGACCATATGCCACATATAGTACTTATGTAGCGGTTATAGAATTTTGTACTGCATGTTGAATCAGCAGCAGCAGTTTGAATCTGTGCCCATGAAGAATTATTCAGAATTAATAGTTTTCCCCCTACAATACATAAAAAAACAAGAACTGTGGGAGATTACAGTTTTTATTTCAGCAAACCAGTTTGTTTGTTTCATACTTAGCACTTTATACTGACATACACAGATAAATGACAGTCCAAAGGTCAATCGTGGAAGACCCATACCAATGGCCTTAGCTGTGATAATTGTCCAGAGGTGGATTTGGATTGCTGATGCCAAATTAGTAAATCACCATAACCAGGGAAAATTAAGTACACTTCATATAAATTTAGTCATTTCTGCTCATTATGCTCCACTGAAACCAATTACTGCCAATTGGAAATGCAAAAAAAATGCAGTTCCACAGATGGCCACTTCAGAAGTATGTCAACTTTAAGTGACAAACTCTGGGACCAAAACACAGCAGTTCTCCTAAAGGCCACCTGACACTGGCGTCGATGAGTGTCATTACTCATAGACAGTGGTTGTTTCATAATGCATGTTGGAGGTGTTCCGATAAGGCTTAAAGTTAGAAGCGTGGCCTCTTTTGTTGCCAGGTGTGCTAAACCGGCTGTAACCAACTACTGCTGTCTTCTAGGCCTGACTGCTGATAATTCAAATCACTGAACTGGACCCCTTATTCGCTGTGTTAGCATTGCTGGTGCATTTTTTTCAATTGAGTATAATTCACTGGCTGCATAGGGCTCAACAGACCACATTATTTTTTTATAGTTCATTTGGCCAAATATTGTCATGTTTGGTGTCAAAAAATAAAAAAAAGAAAAGAAAAAATAAGAAGAAAGTAAAATTCTGACATTTTACATGTTTATTGGTTGATATTTAGTAAAATAAACTTAAGCTGTTTGAACATTTGGCTCAAACTGTGTACAATGTTTCCTCAGTAGTTCATTCTGTATCAGGGTATTATAATTCTGTAATTTTATTATTTTATATACTGCACAATGTATTTTTGGGACACCACACACACACATTCAGGCACACACAGAACAACAGACCAGGCAGACGATACTTACAGTAGCTGCAGGGAAACAAGTCCATCAAAAATTCCCTTGGGCAGTTCGGTGATCTTATTGCCATATAGCACCCTGAAATGGACAGTCAAAGCAACATTTAAATGACATGATTTAAAAGCCTTCAGATTCGTGTGATATAAAGTCCGACGTGTGGCCTAATAAAATACTTTTATTAGTTTTTCAGAGTTTCCCTGCAGATTCTGTTACTCTCAGAACATTCTGGGAGTTTTGGTGATGCTACTGAAAGAAGATATCCTGTATAGCTTCACACCTTTCTGAGAAACATCACCCTAAATCAACTCCAGGCCTCAAGGGCCGGTGTCCTGTAGCTTTTCTATCTCACCCTGGGTCAACACACCTGAATCAAATTAGTTCATTACCAGGCCTCTGGAGAACTTCAAGACATGTTGAGGAGATAATTGAGGACACATCTAAAACCTGCAGGACACCGGCCTGGAGTTGGACACTGCTGCCCTAAATCATATCCATATTTTAAATACTTTATATTTGTTACTGTTTTAATGTTGTTGCTTAGTGGAGAACTACAGAATTTTTTCTTTGATGAGGTTAAGAGTTGAATTGTATTAGGCAGTAACACAGGGGTGGGCAACTCCAGGCCTCGAGGGCCAGTGTCCTGCAGGTTTTAGATGTGACCTTGATCCATCACAGCTGATTTAAATGAATAAATAACCTTCTCAACATATCTTGAAGCTCGCCAGATGCCTAGTAATGAACTAATCATGTGATTCAGGTGTGTTGAACCAGGGTGAGAGCTAAAACCTGCAGGGACACCAGCCCTCAAGGACTGGGATTGGGGACCCCTGGGCTAAATGATCTCCTTAACATGTCTTGCAGCTCTGCAGAGGCCTGGTAATAAACCATGCATTTGATTCAGGTGTGTTGACCTAGGGTGAGATCTAAAACCTGCAGGCCTGGAGTTGCCCAACCCTGCAGTAACAGAAAAGAACACTAAGACTACCTGAAAACGTCTAAATAATCAAATCTGCAGATATACTCATTTCAGTGGTCACCAACTACTTGAAATTACACTGTAAACTAAAATGCCCTCATTGTTATTATTGTATTTCTTAGCCTGACCCATCTTCCATTAAATTACAACTATTCCGCTCTCCAAAAGGCAAGAAAGACGCTCAGTGAATCTCCTCAGAATGAAAAAGTCATCATGTTCACCCAACTGGAAAAACTATTTTAGTTGGAAGGACTGAAAATGTGCTGCAATCAAAGACAAAAAGCTGTCTGTTTCCAGTGGAAAGCAATTTTTTACTTTTTTCTGTCAGATGAAAACATGCACATCACAGTCACGTTGAAACGAAGGCTTTTCTCGCTATGCATACTGCTTTTTACAATTTATCTAATTTAATAGTCAAAGACTGAAATTAGGTTTAAGATGTGCTTCCAGTTGCAGTTGCATAATTTAAATCACTGGAACAGTTTGAAGTGTTGCAACCTTGTGCTCGAGCAGGACGCTAGCACAGAGGTTTACAGTTGGGCTGCCTGTGTATGTGTGCGTGTGCTTGTTTGTGCATGTACATGTTCAGTCGTAACACCCAGTAGGGTTCACCTTGTCTGCCCCTTCTTGTCTGTCTCATTTTCATGCTCCAGATTGATTCAAATTAAACTGTCCTTCATGTTCTTATCACTTTCACCCTCAGAGACAGACACACACAGACACAGTGAGCGATCACAGACATGCACAATTGCGCACATAAAAACATATGCACAGACAAACGTACAGCACACCCACATTCGGCTGCACTGTGTTCCACTTGTCGGCATTGACATTGACAACATTTTTATTTGCTTAATGTCCGGAAATGCAATTACTTTTCTGTCTGGACGTGTGTTTGTGTACATGTCCGTGTCCGTTTACATGCACACGTGTCATACTTACAGTGAGGTGAGTGAGCGAAGGCCACTGAAAGCATCGGCAGCGATGTCAGAAATCTGATTCTTACTCAAGTCACTGGGGAGAAAGAGTGGGAGAGTGTGTGTGTGTGTGAGAGAGAAAGATTACTGTAATGCACAGCAATGGAGTTCATTTTTGTGCAAATGTCCTAGAACTGTATGACAAATGATAATGTGAAAGTACATCAGCGGAGGTCATGGCAAGGGGACAATAGTAAGAAAGTATAAGAGGAAACTGAATATGTAAGTAAATGAGGGCAAGAGAGAAAATGGAAGCAGTGGCATGTTAAGTGCAGTTCATGTCATTCAGTTTTGACTGTTGTAAGATACACTATTAAACACTGCTGCTGTGAGTAGGTGGGTGGATATCCTTGTAACCTTGCACGTGTTTAGCATTTTCAGGCATCTGCATGATAACTACTTTTCCAGTATTAATCTTTATATCTGTATGACTGTGTACATAGTATATTAGTTTCTGTCAGAATTTGGTAAAATGATGGTTGAGGAAAAACCTCAACTATAGGTCCTTATAGTGAGTTATAATTTGCGGGAATTTTTTCTGGTGTGCTAAAGGGTCAGTCATTCCCACAGAGGAAAAGGCAACTGCAAATCAATATAAAGTTATCAAACTATTCAGTTGCCCTGCATGCCCTGTGGAGATAAGAATGAAAATAATATGAATGAAAGGCTGAGGCCAACATAGTCGCTGGATCTCAGCTCAAAAGAACACCTATAGGTTTGACATGAGATTGACAGCACACTAATTGCTGAATTTAATTTTAATCAATCCCCAACAACTAAATACTAATGTGAAAAAAAGGTGTTCCTTCGCTTATTCAGACTTGAATCAGTGCCAAAGCACAGTGAAGCTATTCCAGCAGCACATGCTGGTCCTAAAGCACTTGGTTTTCCCTTAACTTGTGTATGTGATTAAAGGATGGATCATGGATCTTTATAAAACGTAGATAAAAGATGGACATGTGAGAATGGGATCATTTAGTAGTGTTGTAAATGTCAGTATTTAAATCTCTAAATAGTGTTAACTAGCATTCTCATGGGATCAAAGCTCCTTAAAAGTGGAAATGTCTTAACTATATTAAAATAAATGATTCTGGCATTTCCTAATCTTGCTTGAAAATCTAGTAGTGAGCACTTGAAAGCCTTTGTGTACACATCTAATTTTTCCAGGCGTAGTTTCAGAGGTTAATTTGCCATTTTTATATCCATTTACAACACTTATAGCACTAAGATTAGCAATCATAATAATATCTTAGAAAGTTGAAATTTGTTTGGAACATATTTTGCAGATTTACTATATTAAACACTATTGTTTAACTATGAAGATACGTGTGTGCATTTGCATGTCTTTAGATGTATGCAGTTCATTCCATACAGACTCACATCCTCTTGAGTTTCTTGTAGGCAGAAAAGGCTCCGGCTGGGACACTTTTAATCAAGTTCTGCTCCAGACGACTGTAGAGAGACAGAAATATAAATAAAGAGAGGGAGAAGATATTTCAACTTCTTAATTACTGAAAAGATTATTTACATCAACATAAAATGAAACATTAAATGATACATTTTCAATATATCTTCACCACCATAGCACAGTGAGCTCCTTTTTTTCTACTTCCAAGGTTATAATAAAGTCCTGTTTACCCCACCACCAAATCCAAACACAAGTGTACAAAAAGTTCAAAAGGTGGCTGTTCCAATCAACATCTACAAAATATTTCTGCAGGTGAGTCAGTGCTTTATAGCAGACGCGGGGCCAAGGTCGCTCAGTGTGAAATGTTGCCTTGAGTTCTGCAGCTCAGCAGTAATGCGTTTACATACAGTCATTCTGATGTGAGTGTAGAAGAAGAAGAGAAAGGCTCAGAGGAAAATCTGGACTACTGACCACAATACTTGTACTTCTAATGAAATTAAGGCCAAAAGGGCAGTATGTAATGAGATATACGCGATAAATGGCAATAGAAATATTAAAATAAATGTTTTTCACAGCATCTGTCTACAAACTGTCCATGAAGAATTTTAAAGCATAGCAACATGTGGGAAAGTATAATATTTTAAATTTGAATCTCTAATAGATTCTTCTAACACTCTCCTCTGTAACTGCAGCTCCACTGTCTTTACAAACAGATTGAAGATTTCTCAGCTTTTTTAAAAGGGCCAAAACGTACTTCATCATTTTTTCTGGAAGGCTGCAGACCTATTAGATCATACTGGTAGTAATACTCTATTATCACATAGGGAGCCATCAAAACTAGGCACACCGCCGACATTTGGAAAAATTTACTACAGTTTAGCTTCTGCTCTCCTGATGGTCAAGGAAACACATTCAATTGTTTGTGTATTCTTCGTGTCTCCATGGTGCTGTGATGACAATAAGGGGAAAAAAATGAACAAAGATTAATTACTGTTTTATTAAAATAAGCATTTAATAAAAAGTCACAGGAGTAAGATAGAAAATGAGTCAAAATCATTTTGGGCAAAAGAGAGAAGACAAAAGGTGAAAGGGAAAATCGTAGGAGAGGAGTGGGAAAGGAGGGCAATAAAAAGGAAATCAGATGAGTGGAAAAGTGGAGACAACGGGGGAGAGGAGAGGGAAAATCAGGAGAAAAGGAGGAGGATGCAGAGAGGTCCCAAGGCCAGCCACAGGGTCAGCTGTCAGGATGATAAATGGAAAGTAATCCACCCAGTCATCCTCCTTACGTTAACTCACCATCCCACTCTTTCTTCCCTGATGGCTATTGTATCTGTGCATTTCTATGTTTAAAATCACTGTTTTCAACCACTGTAGTCAATTCAGAGTTCTGAACAGTGATTTTAAGAAAGGTTCTAATCACATTTTATGCGGATACGTTTTATTTTAGTGTGCCAATTTGTGACCGTGGTGTTTTATGACAATGGAAGTTGTCCTGACTTTGAATGCAGCACAGGTCTTACACTACAGATGCCTGTTTCTTGGCTTGTGCTGCCCTTTAGATTTCATCACTTCACTCCCTGGCAGCCAACAGAGCTTTATTTTAACTCAGGGGTCAAAATAAATCAATGATGTATGGATACTGACAAAGACAATCTGCACACACAACAAGTTACAAATTACATCTAGGGGCAGCTAAACAAGCTTTAGACAAAGACACTTAGAGGCTCAATATCAAAAGATGTTTTATAGGAGAGACATTTTTAAAAAGCTATATAAAAAATCTATAAGGTTAGGAGGCAATTAAACAACAACAGGAACAGGAGATGAGTTTGGCAGGTGAGCCAATGTGTTAACAATGGGCTGATTGTGCACGTATACAGAGATGCTGAAAATAGCAAAACACGCAAGTCTGTTGGAGTCATATGCATTGAGGCAAACGTGACAATTTAAAAATGTACTGGTTTTATATTTAACTTGAAAAGTGAGGCTAAGATACTAAAAATGTAGAGTTATATAATGTCTACGAAATGCTTCACACATGTAGCAGTGATCCTTGGCACCACCATTCAGAAGGACAACTTCGTCTCCATTAAAGGAATGACAATATATTATCCCATTATACTCTATTGTTTCGTGCTGCAGCAGCAACATTCATTATCATAGAGCCAATGCTAATGCTGTGTGTGTGTGTGTGCATGCCCTAGAGATTTTATAAGGTTCTGTTGTACTTGTGGCTCAATCCAAAAACATACCTGTATTTGTGTTTTGTGTTTTTTTTGTTTTTTTTCCCAAAGTACAGACTTTATTTGTGCAAACAAAACTACTGTGTCTGCATATGTGTGCACTGGTGTGTCTTTGTGAGAATCTATTACTTATGCCGGGGAGGTATAACGGTATTGGTGTGCAGTTGCGGGCAAGAATTGCTCCTTTACTCACAGAGCAATCAACCAGCTGTCCTCTGCGCAAACAAACAGGGTACAGCGATCAATACGGATATCAAACACGTCCCCCTGTGGCGCGTGTGTGTGTTTAAATCGGTGTGTAAAAGAGAGGAAGAGCATGAGAGAAAGACGAGGAAAGGTGTGGAGCTTGGGTGTAGTCTAAAACGAAATATCACAGCAAAACTCACAATGTGCCACAGCTGGGGATAGACTGGAGGTTTCATTCATCATTTTATATCTAAGGCTAAAAAGAGTTGGTGTAAACTTTTACGCTTACGTAAACATGACCAAAACACTTGTATGTGGCTGGAATGCAGTTTCCAAAACACATAGTAAAAGTGTAGAAATGTTAAAATGTATACAAATGTCCAGCAAACCCAAGTTATCCCCATCAATAGAATGAGCCCACGATTCAAGACACATATACATATAAATGTGCAGAATTAGCAAGTAAAGCAGTCTTACATCTCCACAATGCCTTCGGGGAGGTTTACTGGAATTTCAGTAAGGCCTTTACGACGACAGTCCACTATGTTGTTGTTACAGCTGCAGCTGGGTGGGCAAACGGTTACCTGAGGAGCACAAGTCCTTGACTCGGTCTGTGCTGGACCTGTAGAAAGCAATATAAAGATATGCAATTGATTTCTCTATTTTTTTAAATATTCAACTAGAATGATTAATACACAATCAAATATGAGGATGAAAAAAAAGCTGATGCCATTGTTTGGTTTCTAAAGCAACCGCACTATGTTCTTTACTAGATGCTATCTTTTAAGATGGGATGGGATTCATCGCTAAACATTACCTGGCCAAGATATGCCTACCTAATATCACCTGAGTGAGCAGGCGAAGGGAAGGAATACAGGATAGACATACAGAGAAGAGAAGGGGAGGCAGGTAAATGGTGAAAAGTGGAAAGATGGGATAAAAATAGTGAACAAATAAAAAAAGAGAAAAGAGCGGACCGTTATTGACAGTAAGTGACGGGAATGGAGAAAAGTGCAATGAGAGGTGGTTTTCTGTGTAGCTTGTAAGCAGAAAAAAATTAGACTTAAGGCTAATAAAGAGAGCGCAGCCTGGCAGTCTATTAGCGGAGAAAGCTGAATCAGAAGCCTGTAAACATTGCCTATGCTATCTGCAGCTGATAACACTACTGCTCTTGCTCTGGCTTTTTAGCTGATTACACGCTCTACATGCTGTAATTCTGTCAGTGTTATAAACTCAATGCTGAGCTGTCTGGAGACGATAACAACCCTGCCTATAATACTGGCCTTTAGTTTTACTATATTTTCTACACCTCAACAGCACAGAGTCAGCTGTCAACAGCTCTACACTGAACATTTGTAAATTATGTACTACCCATTTATCACTCTTCCTCAAAAGTTCAGATTAACTTCGTGAGATGAATGCTATATTTATGCATGAGTGTGATATAACTGCAGTGGATTAAAGAGAAAGACCTATAAGTGTTTTATTTCAGTGTTAATGGAAATAGACTCACCGCCATTAAAAATAGCGACATCTGAGTGTAAAGATCGGTCACTGAAGCGCTGTGTGTAAATTTGTTGTCAACTCACCGTTGCACACAAAATCTTTCTTCTGCACATCTGGGACGTTGAGGCCCCTCATGTGGGCAGGGGCCATGCACTGGGTGAAGGGAGCCAAGCCCCGCCTGGCTCTGAGCCAATCAGAGAGCCAGGACAAGTGACAGTCACAGTGGAGGTTGTTGGAGTGCAGACGGCTGATGTGAGATGGAGGAAAAGAAAGCATGATAGATTTTTGTGTTTAAATATGATTATTAGAATAACACATGAACATCTATTTTGACTTGAAAATACATTCTTAGGTTCTATGAGGACAACAGGTCAGAGTAACACATCACTAAGAGTATTTAAGTCTGCATTAGAATAGAAGAGATTGATTTTTTTGACACATCTTTGTCCACGATCATAAGGCTACTCTTTAGCTGAAACACAACAAAACATACTTTCATACAAAGTGATTTTGTCAACCGTCATTTCTCCAACGTCTGTGAGAATATGACTCCCTTTAGAGTGATGAAAAACAACACTAAATCAGGTTTTTTTAAAAGAAAAAAAACACTGAAACACATGAGAAGGAATTAGAAAAGACAGACAGAGACAGAATTTTTAAAAATGAAGAAATTAAAATTGGTTAGATGAGAAGCAAAAAGAGTTCAAGCAATAATAAGAAACTATGTAGAGTGGACAACAAGGAAAAAAGCAAGCGTGAAAATCATAAAATAAATCTACAGCGGGAGGTGGGGTAATGAACAATGAGAAAAAAATATCTTACTTATTAATATAGCATTATTTGGCTGTTTTGACTTGTTTTATGATAAAATGTGATTAACATGAACATGCCCTTAATAGAGGTTATAGAAGGTTATTGATCTTAAAGAACCTGGAATAAAGTCTTTTAGCATCTATTTGGTTTTGTGCTATCTCATGATATCTTCAGGTAATGATCTTGGTGTTGTGACATGATAAATTAGCCTTTAAAATAGCCTTTAGTTTTTCTTTTTGTAAAATCAATTGCAACTTATTTTATTTAGCTGTAATCAAAATGCTTTTGTTGCTGGGAATTCACAGAATTCATATACCAATTAGTTATATTCCTAAAAACCATTATCAGGCAAAAAATATATATATATAATCACGTTCCAAGGCAATACTCTGTTGGGAAGCCTTGACCCTCAATCTGATCGTGCATAAATAAACTGACCTGGACCCTAGCCCATAACCCACGAGACCCAGAGGCCTTTTGTTTCAGTGACCTAGTGGGTAAGAGCCATACTACAGAGGAAATGCTGTGGCTCACAATGACAATTCAACTGACCTTTACACTGTAGCTATGCTCAATTACGTGAAAGATAAGTAGAATTGTTATCGGGTGAAAACACTGAAAATTAATTTCAAGTGATATTTAATGCATTTAAATTATTTAAGGAAACCTGTCGAACTAATAGGCTTCTTAAAATTCACTTGCAGCATTAATTAAAAGGTTCTGCTCTCTATAGAATGCATCAGGTGATGTTTCACAGAGCTCAGACTCTCTACAGGCTGCACTGGCTGGACTGTATTGGCACCTTGAGAGAGAGAGAGAGAGAGAGTGAGCGAGAGATGAAGAGGAGGAGGAGAAGGGTGGATGAACAGCAGAATGTCTTGTCAGCGTATTATATGCCAGCCGGGATATCTGGCCTTTCAGAAGACAGGCCTCCTTTTGTAATAAAGCAGAGGACAAATCCTGTTATGGAACAGAGATGGTCTCATTGATGCTAGCAGCGGGGGCAGTGGGTTTTAATACCGCTCTCCCATTATAAATCCAGTTTATAGTTGCACCCCCGCCTGGAGATAGCCACGTCCTGGCCCACCTCCGGCTCAGCCTTAATTACTGACAAGTAGGATTAAAACACAGGGGAGAATGGGAACAGGCAGGGGGTATGGAGGGCTGTGTTTATGTGTGTGTGCACTGTTGTTTGTGTATAGCTCAAAGTCAGTTTGAATGCATCTGTTGAGTTTTTTGGTTGCAAGTGACTCGAGGCATTGTGCAAGCTGGTTACGTAATTGAATGTGTGTCTCTATATGTGTGTGTTTATTCTGAGACTCATGCTGGGGGGTTACTGGACACATCTTGAGAACAGTTGTGGCCCAAACAATACACACACACAGAAAAGTAGCAGTAGGAGTTCTGATCCTTCAACTGGGTCAAGTTTGTGAACGAAAGATACCACGATGTGATACCATTACTACTAATAGGCTACATGGACACTGAAGACAAAGAGAAAGCAATATGGATTATAGCTTCAGGGAAGGTGAATCACTTTTTCCTCAAAGAAGTTTTTACGCACACATACACGCACTTCTAGAACTGCTCTGCTAATCATATCAGGGACATCTCTAAAGATTTGATTGAATGAGTCATTTTTATAAAGGCATCAAATTCAATACTGAGATCTGAGGGTGGCAAAAGAGAACAGCTAAAAAATTTAATAGAGAGAAAGATCCAAGACAGGGGAAAAGACAGAGGGGGATGCATACTGGACGTAAAGGAGATGTGGTAGAGAGGAAGGGGACAAACATGAAGCATAGAAATAAATGGAGTAGTAGAAAAAAAATAGAAGACTAGAGGGGTAACAGCATAAGACAAGTGAAAAAAAAAAGATAGAAAGGACAGAGGAAGCAATATAAAAGATCCAGACTATACCAGGAGGGAGAAAACCAATGGAGATAATGAGGCGAGTAAAGACATTTTAGAGAAAAATGAAGGGAAGAAAGTGATTAAAAAAAGGACTCGGAATATGAGACAAGCTGTAGAAGATTGGAGGAAGATGGAACAAATATGAAGCAGAAACAGGGAAGAGGAAGAACGTGGAAATCAGAGGAGACAGTCACTCAGCGTTGACAGAAAACAGAAGCGGACGAGGGTCTCTGATTAAAAGATATTGGATATTGGTAACTCTGTACTCAATCTAGTGGCAACTGTGTAGCTGTGCTGCTGCCTGAAATCCAATTTTAAAAGCCTGATTTCAAGCTGTATTGCCACTAGAGTTGCAGCAGCATGCAGGAAAAATGGACACCTCGCTATGTGATTGGCTATTGATGGTCGTTGTCGGTCAAAAGTTGAAGCACAAAAAATGGCTGTGAAAGATAAATGGATGTGTGTAAATGTTATCCTGCTTGTATTTAGCTGGGTTTTATGCTTAAAAATCCCCATTTCAAAATGTTAAGTAGAGCGGTGTGACCACACAAGAGCCTCTTAGAAAATGATGATTCGGGGAGGAAATCCCATTTGGTGCATGCCATGGTTTGGCAGAATTCAACCCCGGTGTGGCCAGAAGGAATGCAACCCACGGTCTGTCTCACAGAAAGTCCCACGAGATTACGATTAGAGACTCCCTCGAGATGTTGTGCCATCACCTTGGCAACTGAATGATCTCTTTCACACAACTAAGCAGAAAATGCACACATACACACAAACAAATCAAAGCTCCCTTTAAATCATTCAGAGATGATAATTTGGCTTGGGTTCATGTTGGACCACAATAGTGTGTTTGTATATGTGTGTGTGTGTTTGTGTGCGCTCACATCAGTAACATCAGTAAAGGAGGTTTCTTTTAATGAATCAAAGCAGATTGAACTATAGAGCCTAAACAAGTCTTTCTTGTGGCGTTAATGAGGTTACCATTACTCAAATGTGCATGTGTGTTAGTGTGTGTCTGTGTGCTACATGCACATATTTGTATTCATCTCTGTGTATTTGTCTGAAAGTCTTTATGTGTGCCTGTGTGTACGTAATGGCCACATGATTATTCACAGTCATGAAACAATAGAAGAGTCAGTCTCTTATTATGGCAAGATTAGCCAATCACACACGCTGCCTTCATTCTTTTATAAAAGTGCATCTCATTATGTGGTATGTGTATGGAACTAAGCATCACCTATGTAGCGCTCAGTTTTGAGTTGAGTTGTGTGTTATGAATGCACAAAGTGTGTATTAATATGTAATAAAACAGCCACAGAGTGCGTGTGTATCAGTGTCTACAGTATATGTAGAAAAATTTCTCTTTGTGGTTAATTGTGTGTGTCAGTGTGTGATACTCACAGTGTCCGCAGCTTTGGCATGTGGTTGAAGCTGGACAGCGGGATGAGGGTGATGTTGTTGTTGTTGAGAGTGCTGGACACACAAAAACAGAGGGAAAGGAAATCAGAGAAGCAGTTTCTTATCTTGGTGCAACTCACTGGTCCGATGGTTAAAGCTGTCAGAATATATTTCATTGTAATAGAAGGTTTAAATCCATGTCATAGTCACTTTATTGTTAGTTCTACAATATGTAGAGGACATACACAGGATCAAAATATTGTTTCCTCTGGACTCACAAGAATGCATACAAAAAATTATAAAAAATAACACAGAAAACTACAAAATATGTGATACAAGTATTAAAATAAAGAAGTATCACAGTGTCAATAGAAAGTACTCCTACTACTTCTCAAAAGTAAATTAATACAGGATAGGGGACACAGGTACAGGTTTCAGAGCTGTGAATCGAGAACACTTAAAAAAAATAATGCCACAGTAGATCTGAGGAGTTCCAATAAAGGATAAAGAGTTCTTCCAATAAAGCGGCCCATAAGAGGGAAAACAATCTATGTTGTTCAGCTATTTTATTTAACCAAACGTTACAGCTCAACACAATTTCATTATCATAGTAAATTATTCAATTTACCAAGTACTTGAAATTTAGCTTTTGTTTAAATTTAGATTGTAAGAATTTACTCCTTCATCCATCTGTTTTCCACCATTTATCAGGGCCTGGGTTGTGGAGGAAGCAGTCTAAGAAGACTTTCTGAGTTCCTTTTCCCCAGCGACCGCCTCAAGCTCTTATGGGGGAACACTGAGGCATTCCCAAGACAGCTGAAAGATGTAATCTCTCCAGCATGTTCTGGGTCCGCCCCACTGACTCCCCCAAACATTTCACATAGATAACTGAACCACAATGAAGTTTGTCAGGTATTTAATTTGAGCTTTGTACGATGTGTAAAATACTGTGGCATGTACTGTGACACTTTATTCCCAAAGAAAATACTTTTCAGTTTATTAAGGAAAAAAAATGTACAGGGTGACTTATTGCTTTATTATTTCTTTTGTACATTGATTGACTGATTTTAAATCTCTTCATAAAAAAAAAGATTGCAAAAGATTTTTTAATTTAGACCTTTTGTTTATGTGTGAGGTCGTCATATAGATACAGAGCATATACAGTTATCTCATTATTTATGAATGCGTGTACATATAAACCACACCCCTTTGTTCAGTGCCTCCTCTTCTAAGCAGGCCACTGACACTGACTACTAGCTGCCTCATATACTACACTGTGTCTCATATGTAATATCGACATAAAGTGGAATGGAAAACAAGGCTGACTGTCATTACAACCAAACACACACATACACACAGTGTGTTGAAGAAAAACAACAGTTATTGATTGTCTGGATTTTTTGTGTAAGGATATGGACACAGAAATAAGAGCAGAGGGGAAAAAATGCAGAAAATACCAGTGATCAATCAGTCTTAATCTTATACAGAAAATACATGCGGTAGGCGGGATATAGATATGTGGCAATTAAAAAAAAAAACTGCTGTTGTCGATATTGTGCCACCAGATTAACACTGATGTGTCCTACTATTGACTTTATAAGTCTCTGAAACTCTACTAGCAGCAGGTGATCACTCAGACCAATTTTGTACTGATTTGCAGTGATTTTTCCTTCTAAAGGGGCCAAATATGCCAGCAAAATGCCCTCTTGGCAAAACAAAGTCATGTACGTCTTTTATGGGGTTTTAAGGGTTCAGTTTTTCCCCTTTTATTTGTAACCTTTCTAAAACAAATAGTCCCCAATTATACTTTCTGTGTCCATGAGTCTTCAAGGGTCGACTTGGGTCCAAGTCAAATTTCGTCACTAGATGGAGAGCACAAGTGAAGCTCAGATACCTGCTTGTTTTTCATGACCCGGCAAATTTATCCACTAAGAATTTCCATCACAATACACGAACTTCACTTGCCCAGATGGCGACTTCAAGTGGACTTGACTACTCAGCCGTCATGTCTCCAAGAGTATATACTTAAGCCTTAAATACACATCCAGAAGTTCATCCAAATTAAAACACAATATGAAGCAATAGTGGACAAATTCACATGATGGGCTCGCAAACAAAAACAGGAAATCTCAACATTCACAAACAGGAAACTGCTTGCAGTGTAAAAATGGTAAAATTCGAAGATTAAAAGTAGAAGTAAAAGATTTAGCTGTGTTTACATTTATGAAAATCCTCCTTCCTAAAAACAGATTTTGTCCCACTGATTCTATATAATCACAACAGACAGAAGAGACCAAATTGATTTGGGGAGAACATTAAAAGAAATTATGACCCCTTCATCAGAACATGCAGGACTGTTCAAATGGACTGAAGACAATTATTCAAGGGACAAAGTACACAGTGAAGTCATGAGTTAATGACTGATCCTTGTTACAATAGAAAACCCGGGATTTCCAAAATTTATATTACATTATAATTTTTCTGGTGGCTTGTTGAAGCCAACATCCACACAAGCCAGTGTAACCGTTTTCTTTGTTTTTTTTTCCCCCAAGTTTCATGGATCATTAATTTTACTGGATAGAAAATCGGCCTAGTTTACTTTACATATCACCCGAAACCTTGTGTATTCAAAGAGTCATTGTTTCGAGAAGAATGAAGCCTGAGTGGTCATTTTTTTATATCTGAAACCCGTTCATTTTTCATATTTGACAGTGTGTTTTTAATGCTTTGAGACAAGGACAAGGTCAAATTTCTCTGAGAAATGTCCGAATTTCAAGATGAAAGGATTTTTCACAGCATCTGCATTATGTTTATGCTTAAACATACAGTGTCACCCCGGTTCGAATTCAACCACAAAAATCATGGATGGTTTATTTTACATACTGTATCGTCGTCACCACTGGTCCAAATAGGTTCATTACGGGGGAGGGGGGGTTGCTGTGTTTTTACTAACACCCACTCAGCCTTAAAATAGACTGTTTTTGCTTCACTCTGTTGATGTTACTACTTTTCTTTCTCTTTAATTCTCTCTCCTTCCGATTCTCTTTCCACATTCTCCTCCCTGCCAGTATAGCCTCAGTGGCCTTGGTAGACGGATAGAGTTTCACACTCACACTCAAATACACACATACACACACATCAGGAGCACTGCTATGGTCAGTCCTGTCAGGGGTGATTCCACCCAGTATATATAATTTAATTGTGGAATAACAATAATTTCCCCCTGCAATTTCCCTGTCAGTTATTTTCCCAC
>VUQR01011750.1:30942-51279 GCA_015108515.1 Hemichromis elongatus
TGCTTTTAGGGTTTTTATTTTATATATATATATATATATATATATATATATATATATATATATATATACACACACATTAGTATTGTTAGTGGTTAAATTCTGACTTGAGTTTATTCCTCTGAGTGCTTTCCCACACAGACACTGTAAAGGGGCTGACTATCGAAAGGCCTAAAAGACTCTTTGAGTTGTCTGAAGAGCCCTCAACATCTTCCCCCAGACCTCATTACAGCTTTAAGGAGAGGAGGCAAAATGAAATGCATGGACACTTCAATGCCACATTTGCCTAACTTCTTCATACCTGGCACTTTCATTACCGAGAGAGCTAAAGCAACAAGGAGGGACCTTATAATGTATGCCAATCAAGTAGGTCATGTCCATTTAACTTTTCCAGGATTTGCTCCTTCACCTAATGACAGACAGACAAGTGGTGGGATCTGTCTAGGGACATCTAGAGATAAATATGTATGTGTATGTACATGTCTTTGTGCATGGGTGTATGTTTAGGGCTGGACAGCTGAGTCAGACAGTGAGACTACCGACCCTTGAGGTAATCAGTCACAGAGTCACGCAATGGTGCAGCCCTGTGCAATGTTACTGTACACGTAGGTGCACATGTGTGGGAGTTTGTGTATGAGTGCATTTTGCATTTACTGCCTTGTTGTCTGTGAGTATGTTTGATGAGCAGACAAAGGGATCTCAAGGATGCAACTGTTTGAATGAAAACCTGAGTATCTTCATAAGTGTATGTGTTAGATTATGTATGTGTGGGAAGATGCTGAGAGTGTGAGCCACAGAGAAAGAAATGGAATATATCAATGAATGCTCCTGTCCTTGTATCCATGTCTTTTGATGAGGAGATTTTTACTTGTAAGTGATTTTTGACCCTTACGACTTTAACACTATAACACATCTATAAAAGGCTATGACGTCTGCAAACAGGCTTTACGGCTTTTGGAAAAGAAGTAAAGCTCTTTGAGTAAGAGCTTTTGGTACTTGAATTGTCTCGGGTTTTTTTTAACTTTCCCACGGGATTTAATGCCTACTTTACCCTGGCAGCCTGGCGTTAAATCCTGCATGTGTGTTCTGTTTGTACCTGTCAAGTATGTGTGCGTGCATGCTTTTGGTCCTTTGTGTATATGTGTTGTCCAATGCATATATGCGTGCACGTGCGTGTGCGGGGTAAGCGGACTGGTTTAATAAACTTTCGAGTGTTTGAACAACCAAAGTCGCTCAATTTACCCCACTCATCTCTGAGAAAATTGACATTTCCAGAGTGTTGCTGTTGGAAACCACTCTGGGAAAGCTGAACTGTTTACAGCCCAACCCAAAAAAGCACCGGGAGGTTGAGAAAATTAGTAGCTATTTTTTTAACCAAATTTTGTTTAAGTCTAAAATTATGAAAAATGAGTACATGAGTGACCACTTTTTATTTGATGTACAAAACAGTAAAGCACAAATCATTTCTGAGTGAAATGTTGACTTTATAAAAATGGTCTGTTATTTTTATATAGTTGCACAAAAACAGGCTGGAAGAGGAAGAGAGGGAAGAAAAGGTTGCAGTATTGGTGCTTGAATTAACTGAATAATGATGTTTGCATTATTCCTCACTGAGACCAGTGAGTGCTGACTGCTGCAAGCTTTTCAGAAGGACGAAGGGGTAAAAAAAACTATGCCTGTTAGTGTACCAAATTCCTGGAAAAGAGTTCTATAAATCACTGAAATTGAAAGGAAATCCTGGTGAAGCATACAGGCTTCTTGAAGTGGGGTGTAATTGAAAGCCGGCATGTGGGGTAAGATTATAAAACCGTTCCCTGACACCACACACTGATGATGTTGATTTTAATCAAATTAGCTGCCACTATGTAAACGGGAACACATCATGTTCATCACCGGACAATTCCATGTGGTTTGGCAGGAAGTTGTATGTGTGCGCCTGAGAGTGAGAAAGAGCAACCAACTGGCTTATTTTCGTGCGAATGGGAATGTGTGTGTAATAACACAATGCCAGGTTTTTGATTTGTGATATTTCATAATCTATCACCCCTGTATTAAAAACGAATAATGAATGCAATATAATATGAGCTTCTAAAATGAAAATCTTTGAGGAGCGGTATAAGAAAGAAGGAAAGAAAAAAGAAAAAGAAAGAAAGGAAGAAAATTGGGTACTAGAAAGGTTGGAAGACATCTACATAAAAAGCTACTGAAGAGACCATTACACCTTAAATGACAACAAATTAGGTTGCAGATTGCCTCTCTTCTTTGACTCCCCTCCTCCCTTGTTCTTTTATTTTCCTCCCATCTTTTCTCAATTGTCTTCTAGCCCTGCTTGACTTCCATCTTAAATCTCCTTTCGCTCTCTCTTCTTCCTCTCCCTCATCACCATCTCTCCTCCTCTTTCCTGTCCTGCCACCCAGTGGGATGTGATTAATTGTGCGTGGGTCAGGCTGCTGGCATCGAGCTCTTCCGATATCTGAAGCCAGTCCCACCTCTGCATACGCTCTCCGTTACCCGTTCCCTCCCTCTGTGTAAATCGGCTGGTACTGACTTAATGTGTTACCTGCATGGCTGTTTAAATTTGTTACGCTGCCTCACCTCCTCTCTCCTTCATTATGCAACCTTTTATTAAACAGAACCAAAACCAAAGTTAAAAATGTTGGTGCGCAGATATCTGTATATGTAACACAGCTAAATGAAATGAAAAACAATAAAAAAACAAAACAAAACAAAAGATCACCAACCAAGATTTGGTAGAGTGGCTACACCTTATGTTGTATTTGGCCAGTGAAAATGTCACTTTCAGTGCTCCTTACTTGTTTTTACTTCCACCTTTTCCTCTTTTCAAAAATCATATCATATAAATATATCAAATGATGTCAAGCAGTAAAGACTTGGTGTTGCCTAATTTGTTTAAATTGTGATGACATGGTCACCAATATGACTCACCAGATTGCACAGGAGACCCCTATGCCAAAAGGCTACTGCAGGGGCCTGGGCTTAAGTCTGCCTGGAGCTATTTCCTGCTCTGTCTTCCTGTTTTCCTGCCCTGTCTATGCTGCTGTCCTGTTGAAATAAAAATGGCTCAAAAGCCCAAAATAAATCTTTCTTTTTTAAAAGTGAGCTGGCACCTTTAAAGCAATGCCAAAGGAAAGTGAATTTGGAGGTCTGTTATGGGAGACACACAATTCCCCTGATGGTGATGTTGCAGCCAGCCATAAAGGCCAACAAAGTTCACGCTGGGAGGTGCTGTTAGCTTCAATCCAACACACAACCATCCCTCATGGGATTTAAGTTCAAGTCACCTATAGGACTAAAAGTTTTCGATATTAGGCTTGCTGTTTTTACTTTCACTAAGCTGGTTTGGCTAGGATTACAAAATGATCATGCTTGCTGTGTTTTTGTGTGAATATCAACATGTAAAATATGTTTTTGTTTTTTTTAACAGACACACCCTTCAATTCTGTAACATCACAACTAATAATATTAAAAAAATGTTAGTCATTATATGTTATGAATATTCGCTTTTCCCTCCTTGTTCTTAATCACATGCACCTTTTTCACTTTAGCCTTTCTTTCTTTTTTAACTCCCTAAATAATTTAAAGAGCTCAGGGTTTTTTTTCCCTCCCAGAGCAAATCTGGCCTTTCACAAACCCCCTATTGCTATTCCAATGGAAAAATAGCCGTCACAATGCCTTCTTCTCTCGTTTGAAGGCCTGCTTTTCATTCTCTATATCCTCCCAGCATGTTCTTCCTCTTCGACAACTTTTCACCCACCCACCCACCAAAAAAGTTGTTATTTTGAAAACAGTAGCTACCTTGCATACTTAGCTCAGCTCCTCTCCATTGATTGTATTTCTCTCTTTTCCTTCCATAGCCACCCTCCCAGTACATTTTATACAGCTGTGTCTGAACTTTTAGTTTCTGACTGCTACTGACCCCTCTTTCATTTTCTCATTTTGACCCGCTGCCTTTCTTTCTTTCTCTTTTCCTTTCCTTCCTTCCCACTGTGCCTCATCCTTCTCTTTCAGGTCAGACCCTCTGTCTTCGCCAGGGTGCTGGTTGTTGCCAGGGTGTGATGGCTCTGCTGAGCCCGCTGACTCAAAGAGAAGCCGAAAGGCCAGCCAAACCAAAATCACTGAACAGCAGAAAGCTGCACTGCTTTGTTCTCCTCTGACCCCACTGTGCATACACACGCTCAGACACACACACGCGTGTGCACAAACATGGACAGGCATCGACAAAGACACTTGAAAACATGCATCCACTTAGAGGGAATTTGGTTCTGAATCATCCACAGTATGCGCAAGCACACACACACCTACACACATCACCATTTTTTGTATTACTAAACTTTACTTTTGAGCGAGGTTTGTTTCGGGGGCTTCAATCCAGCACCCACGCGTCACGGATACGAGACAGATCTGGAGGCAAGAGGCAACCACAGCATTGCAATCGTTACTGGGGGCGCTGAGGCTAGAGACACACCAACTGTACTGGGGATATTCTGACATGTAAGGCAAGCGCATACACACACATATTGGCGTGGCTTTCTGTGCCCACTAACTGTTGTTTAATTTTGACAGTTGTACCAATGAAGCTGTGCAAACAACTACTTTATTTGCACGGCCATTAGGTTTAAATAACACTCATGGCAAAAGTTACTTTGCCTACAGTGGACCAAACATTTTCCATTGACTAATCTTAACAAAGAGTTGATTTATTTTGCTTTATGAATGTTTTCAGTTCAGCTTAAGCAACTATTAGAAAAGCTGGAAGGCAGATGAAGATATTTATGCATCATTTAAGCCAAACCACATGGGGTATTTTTATATTACAGTACTTATATAGATAAATCTATAAAGTCCCAGAGTTTCTTTGCCAAAAAATACTGCTTAACTATTGTTTTAAATAGGTTTTTATGTTTTAATCAAATATGACATAGTTTAAGCCTATATGAGTGCAAAAGAGACAATGTCTTTTCACCTTAATGTGGTATTAAAGTGTTAGATCAGCTCACCCAGGACACATTATTCTCATAATAAAAGCACAGCCCTCCTGCAGTGCTTTTGCTGTCTATGTTTGTGTATGAGATTATTTCCTTAAACAGTGCTGCTGGAAACATCACGATTCCCATTTCACCATTTCTTGTGTTTTTAAGCTTGCAGTCAAACTGATTTAAACACGGAGGCTCAATCAGTGAAGCTGAGACCAAGAGGTCAACAGCTTAGTAGGTGCAAACATAATTTATTGCCTCCCGGTTTCAAACTAGATGTACACAAAGAAACAAACAAATAAAAAGTAGGAAGAATAGGTCACTTTGTTGAACATTTTTACAACCAGAGAGACCAAACTATCGAAATCTCACAGCATGACTTACCATTATTTTACATTAACATGGAAATAAGTTTATTTACATATGTTATAAACATTGATGAAAGGTTGGGTGGATGTGGTCGAAAAAGCCAAAACACTTAAATGACAAATTCGCAGAGGAGATGAGGGTAACTCATCAAAAAGATGAGAAGGAAGTGAGAATTAATAGGGAGGTAAATGGACAGAGGAAGTATACATGACTGGGAAAAAGAGGAGGAAATGTATACAGCCAAAAATAACAGGCAATAAGACCAGAAATAAGACATTCAGATGAAGAAATATGTGACAGTTTGCATAACCGAGTCTGTGTTTGAAAAAGGGACTTACAGGCAAAGTCAAAGTCACCTTGTGAAGTTACAGTGCACTGAGCAACTCTGTCCGTCTTCCCTTATGAATTATGACAGTCGTTGGCCAAAAACCTCAATGCTACACACACATGCACTTCACTTAGCTTTTTCTCACTCTCTCCCTCTCGTTTTTCTTTCTTAGCGGTACAGAAAGTTGTGCTTCGCCGAGAAAAGTGATCATAAAATATGCAGCTGATCCGCTGCTCTTCTGAGTGCTTCTCAGACCTCTTAGCTCTCTGTGTGTTTGTGATGTGCATATGGGCATGTCATGTAAATGTCGAACTCTCCCCCTCCTTTCTGATTTTTCTTACAAACAATTTTCGCTGTCCGCCTTCAACTGTCTGTTTTTGCACATGTCGATTTTTCTATCGGCCTTGGTTGCAATTAATTAAAAACATCAGTGAGCATCATTGCCACGACACCTGTTCTGCTTCTTGCCATCTTCAAAGCTTAGTCCTTTGTCAACCATCTCCCCCCCCCCTCCATCCATACTTGTTGGTTTTGTGTGCAATCAACAGAAAGATGGTAAATATACAAAATATATTCATTTTTAGATTTAAAAAGATGTATGCAAATGATATGCACCATACCTATAAACTAGTGTCATTTTAATAAAGCGGCTGTTAATTGCCCTGTAATTGATGCTGTTGTACTTTGTTAACATAAACTTACCAGAATAATTACAGACAATAAGTTTCTGTGTTTTTAATTATTAATTCTATATTAGTTTCCTCATGAGTGAACAGGCTAGACACTTCAGGAGCACTGCATGCTGATTTTGGCTTTTCACCTTACATCCCACCCATGTTTGAATACCATATTGAACAGAGAGACTATAGTTCTGATGAACCAGTGGCTGTTGTACAGACAAAGCAGTTGTACATGTTATTGGCCTGTGGAAATGTTAATGGTGGGGTTTTTTGTCTCAAGAGCGTGTTTTTCTTTTTTCTCAAAAAGCAGCACAATTAAAATGCCAAGGTTCGTTAGCGTAATTGAGTGCAGTGACTTTGTAGCGAAACACGCAACAAAGTCTCATCACCTTAAAAACTTAATTCTTTCAGATCTAAAGATAAACGATGAAGTGAAAATTCACCCTCTTTTTAATGAAGTGATTAAATCTATTTATATCTGAAAATGATCAAGTACTTATCATTTATTTTCATTAATCTTCGTTGTCAAGAGAGGGGGAAAAAAAGCGAGTCAAAAGATCAGTGAACAAAAAACTGCATCTAATTCAACTGGTTGAAAACCGGCCCGTGAATAATTATTAATTAATTAGCTTCCTATCCGCCTGACATCGCTTCTCGCAACTACTCAATAAGTTCTTAGGAACATACATACTTAGCTTATTTGGTGTCTGTGTGGTTTTGGTGCATGTGTACATCTGTGTACGGGATGTGCTTCGCTGCCAGAACCATTTATGAATTTATGATTGCGTTTGCATAAATTTATTAAGACACTTCTGCATGTTTTTTTTTCCAACTCCGTGTGTGTTTCTCTGCATGTGCGCATAGTTGGGTGCCCTTTCCCCATCTCATTGGGATGCAAGGCGTGAGCCTGTCGAGTGAGAGCTGTCCAGGCTAGCTTTGGAGTCATTAGTGCGCTCGTTAGTCCAGTTATGTTAAATCTAAATTACCATTCATCATCACACAGGGACCCATCATTTATTCTGATGTGGCCTGGCAGACACATGCACTAACTGGATTAACTCATTCAAAGACACGCAGACACACTTGCCAAAACACAATGGAATTCAAAATCAGGCGTTAGCTATGTGGTAAGTGCTTTAAAATAGATTATATATTATTGATTGAGACATTGCAGAGAATTAGAAAGGATTGGTTTGCCCTTGTGAATGTAAACCATCTACAAACTGCACTCTGCTGTAAACAAATGCAACAGAGCAGTGAATAATAAATCCACATGCTACGATCTACCGTATAATGCTTTAATAGGTTAGATTAAACTGTAGCCTAAAGGTTATAAAACCCTTAGAGGACACACTTAATATTCTACAGTAATTAATGAAGTTGTAAAAAACTTCTCCATGCAGTAATAAGTCGAAACAAGTCAAAAAAGTGCAAGAAAGGAAATTAAAATATGTTTTCTGGCTAACAAGAAGACAATTTTTGTCTTTTACTTTGAATTCTTGGTTGATACAAAGGAATAGAACAGTATATGGAAAAACTACAAGGTACAGCAGTGTGAGGCTGGCTGCATTCAGCACTGGCACTCAGCATTAAATTAGCTCTCGCTGAGTAAAAACACACTTTGTGCGCTGGCACACACAGTCATTAGCCGCTGCAGGAGGAATGCCTACCATCTGCGCTGACGTGATTGCGAGGACGAGGTATTCTCGGGAATCAAACTGACAAAGTGGATCGAGCAGCTCCTCTGCCAAATATAAAGACTGTGTTTATCACATAATTACATTTCCACTTCTGCTGTGTTTATTGGCCTTACAAGTTTGAGCACATACAGCTTTGACCATCAAAGGCTTTGAAAAAAAAAAATACAAAAACGGTGGAATCAAAGTATTAGGAGGAAAGCCGACTGTGGGATTGCTGAATTTAATGATCGCTGTGCTCTTCACAGTAATGCACTGAAGAAAAGTCATAGTTCATTCTCCGTCGCTGTATTTGCTATTGTAGTTTGACTTTTGAGAGATAAAACAACAGCAATCTTCACCCCACTTAGGATGCTTATAACATACAGGTCAGAACAGGATACGCTTTGGAACGAGTCTGATTTTTGTAAAAGATGCAAACAATCAGAAGAAGAACTCTTGAAAAATGTGTTTGTCAGCATAACCAATATTAATCTGAAACCTGCAAACGCTTGCATAGAGATGGAAGAACCTGTCAAGTAATTAAGATGAATCTTTTTGTTTAATGTTTAGTGGGAAAGCAGAGTGACATGCATCCATAATGTGTGCCATTAGGAAAACCACTTGTTTAGAATTATTTCGCAGCACTAATTGATTCTGATAGGTGTTTAATGACAAATATGATAAGGCCACCCGGGTGTGCATTCTTTCTTGATTTTCAGTGAAAAAAAAGAACAAACCAAGGGTGACTCTGCCTCTGTTTCCACGTGTGATAGAAAAACGATCCCAGGCTTGTTTTGGCATTTCGGTATTCACCCAGAACTGTGAAACAAATGCTATCTATAAGTAACACAATCGCTGTTACCCCTTACTGGCATGGGATTAGAACCTTCGCTTAAATGGGGCCGAGCCCCAATCGCACAACTTTAACCCAGTGTTGTAGTTGCCTAAGCGTAGAAATGACTTTCTGCTTCTCTACAACAAAAGCTACACTGTAACACAGACTGTGCTTGGGAGAATCCTCCAATAAAAGTTTATCACTGACCCAGAACTGCAAGGCTGATCATTCATACCTTTGAGCTGAGTCTCCCTGCAGCACACACACCCTGCTAAAGGGCATCTCTGACGCCTGATAGAGAGATATACTGCATGATGTATTTTCTGTATTTTGCCAACCAGTGTGTTTTTTTTTTAATTACCCAACATGGTTTAAAATTGACATCCCAAAAAGTATCAACTTCACTGGTTTATGTTTTAAAAATATTTTTAAGACCTTAATAAAAAGTCTTTTATCATGTTCTTTGAAGCTTTATTCTTGTAGTGCATAGGTAAAAGTGGCTTTAAATGCACATTTGTTTCTATGCTCCACAGGAGCAGGTTTTTTTTAATCAAAAATGCAGCCACTAAAGAACAAAGAGTATAATATTGTGGCTTTGTTGTACTGTGTCTCTTCCAGAAACATGTTGGTTGATGGAGTCTACTTTCAGAGAGACTCTCGTTATGCACTTACTTTGAGTTCACTGTCATTTTCCCACTAACATCCACGCACTCACTCACATAGACCTTTACTGCCATGCACGCCACATCTCCTGATTTTATGCGGTGTAAATAAACCAATTCAAGGTGCAGTTTTTTGTTGTCTCTGCCTCCACTTGCCGCGGCTCTTTGAGCTGTCATTATTTTGGTCATGAATAGTGAGTCCTCTCAGGAACTGTTTTATTAGTATACCAGCCATTGCAGACAAGCTAAAAAGTTAATTTCAAATATTTGTTTGCAGCACCCCAGCCTAAAGACTCTTCTAATTTTCTGGCAGAGAAAGCTTACCTAAAATGACTACAAAATGCTAATTTTCCAAGATGGCAGTATCAGAGTGGGTCTTCATTACTTGGCAGTAGAAAATGACTATCCGGATATTAACAAGAATGTGCAGATGCCCTGCAGCACAGGTCAATCTCAAAACAGCACTAATGCAATAAAGGATTAGGACAGCGGTTTAGATTGGCCATTCACAATACAGATATTTGGCATTCTTGTTAACAGATAACAGATGCATGTATATAACATCTTTGTGTTATGTTTATCTGAGCGATGGAGGCAATAAGTATTACTAATTTAAAATTAAGTCATATTGCCAACCAATCCAGATGAAAACTAAAAACCGGAAAATCAAAACACCAGCCACCCAGTGGGGGTCTCCGTCCTTACTTTGAGAAACCCTGTTCTGAGTCTATCTGACAGCCTTGGTGGTCTGGAAACAACAAAGGGCCAAATTGAGTCAGTCAGTCAGACATTTGTTCCATCAATAATTAATGCCTCCCTGCTCTCCTCCCTCTGATCCTTTCAATCTATTTTCTATCAGAGTTTCTTCTACTCGCTAATGTCACATCAGTGTTTCTTCCTTCTTTTCTGTCTGCCATTTCATCCCCCTTTCACTCTGATGTCTTTTATACCTCTCTGTCCTACATCTCTTTCTTCTGGTCTTGTTTATCTGCAACAAATGGACAAGGTTTAACCTGCATCCTTTTTTCTGCTTCTTGTTTGTTTTTGTAGTGCATCACTTTTACAGTATGTATCTGTCTATTGTTCTTATGTCTGCCTTCTCTGATTCTTTCTCTCCTCGAATTTTAGCCCTCCTTCTCTTTACACACTGCATATCTTTTGGTCTTCCTGTACATCTATGGATTTCTCTACTTTCCTTTCCACCTTCTTTTCAGTATTGCCTCGTTTCTCCCTCTCTCCTCAACAGTAGATAAATAAATTATATCCAGGAAACTGGCTGTTTTTACAGCACCAGTATTACATGCCTTCTTTTCTTCTTTTTTCCTCAAGTTCCCCCTTCTGTCCCTTTTTTTTTTCCTCCACTCTGCTAACACCCCCCTACCCATTCCACCTCCCAAATCTTTCTTGTCTCCCCTGGCAAAAAGGATGGGATAGGATAGTAACCACAGTCCTTTTGGGTCTAAATAAATCATAGCCCAGCACCGCCTTGCTTTTACAACACCGATCCTCCACTTTCATCCTGGCAGCCATGAAAGAGAGAGCAGAGAGAAGAGGAAGCAAAAGCCAAAGAGACTATCTAAGGACATATGAGTAAAGGGGAAGGATATCAGAGGAAACGGTGAATTTAAAGACTCTTTAGTCACATCTGTCTTTCTTCCTAAGCCTCTTCAGAAAGTAAAACTCTTCTGTCAAACCCAGAGAGAAAGAAGCCTTATTCAAACCCTTAACATCATAGAAACACTTCTTTTCTTAGTGTACAGAAATTGGCTCTTTGTTGTGAATTGCTGAGATCACTCTCGTGTGTCTTTCTTCTCTTTGACGGCTACAGTATGCGTTTTGGTTTGTGTTTTTTCCTGTAGGGTTCTTTAAGAGATGAACATAAGCCAAACTGTGATGCGATGCTGAAGAGCAACACGTGGCAAAAATTACTGAAAGTGTTAAAGGCGGGGAAAAAAACCTTGAAAAATGCAATGATTAAAAGTACACTCTTATTATTAAAACGAGGAATTCATTCTTTTTTTTTCCCAAAGAGAAATGATTACAGTTTTTAGTCAACGCATACACAAATTTTTCAATTTGTGACAGGTCAAATATTTTATTTTAAATGTGTGTGAATTTTTAACGCGTTGTCTAACTTTATAAAAAAAAAAAGTCCCATCACTCCTTTTCATTTCCAGAGAACAATTATAACAAGATTAATGAAACTAACAAACTAAAATCCATTTAGCTTTTACAAAATGAGCCAGACACCCAAATATTCAGCTTTGACAAGTCAAAGCAGCTCCTGTGAAACATATTAAGCTCAGATAAAGCCTAGTCTACCAAGAAACATTGGCTAATTAAAAATGACTAGATTAATTAAAGTGGAGATTCATTAGTGCCACAGAGAGAGAGAGAGAGAGAGAGAGAGAGCTGCACTTCTTTCAATTAGCATGATGCGCGCACACACAAATTACTAAAACACACACACATATCTGTTTGCCTGCAACCTATGTACTTCCTTATATGTTATGGTTGGTTTATGTGGAAAACATACATTATTATTGTAATATTTAAGTCCTACAGAAAGTAATTACTGTATTTTACAATTATTACAACAATAATTTGTATGCAAGCGTTTTGCCCAGCTGTGGCTCAGGCAGGCTGGTGGTTTAGGCCTTAGCATCTCCAGTCTGCCTGATTCACCCCATATGCATCCATCAGTGTGTAAGTGAGTGTGTGTGTAGGTTGTGTGTGTGTATGAGATAAATGCGCTTAGGTGTTTAAAAAAAGTGCTTGTGTCAGTATGTGTGAGGCTCGTAGTAGAAAGCGCTTGGGCTGCTCAATTAGCGTAGAAAAGCACTATACAGTAAAATATCTGCCTATTTACCATTTTTACCGTTTCCTCCAAATTGTTGGATTTATCCAAATGTCACACATAAAAAAAAACAGCGGGGATAGCAAAATTTGTAAGAGGAAAAACTAAGTAAAGCTAGAACTAACTCTCCACCTAAAGAAAAGAGTAAAAAAAAACAAACAAACCTGGCACTAGACAGTATCACATATAAGCTGGACAAGGACGCCAACAACCCATCAGCCTTGCATGTTTCATCTGTCGGGAAAAGTTGGCTAATGCTAACATAGTGTCAAGCAAGGTGAAGCGGCACTTGGAAACCAAACAGCCCTTCTGAGGGAAATTTGGCCCACTTCAAAAGATTTCTGGATCAGAACCAGGGGCAGCAAATTTAGTTGGATCAAACAAATTGAAAGTGCGACTGAAGCAAGCTGAGAGTCATTTATTGCTAAGAAGAGAAAAAAGCTTCTCACGTAATAGCTAAAGAATTATTGCATAAACATGAAAGTGTAATGTTACGTGCAGATGCCAGAAATACAGAATGCCTATATCTAAGCATGCAATCAAAATAACTAATATAACATCAGTAAGGTAGAAGCTAGTTGGCGTAAATATGAATACAGGTGTTTCAGCAGGTAAAGAAATATATAGAAAACTCCTGGCCAAGTGGATCGCAGATGCTACTCCAACTAGGACTTGATTAAAGTTTTAAAAAAATGTTTTATCTTTATAATTTCTATCTATCTATCTTGACTGACTAATACCCTGTAACATGTCTATAAACACTTAAATTACTATCTGCAATTTCCCCAGAGATCAAGATGACATTTTCAAATTGTCGAGTCCCCAGGCTGGAGTTATTTTGGCTTGATAAACGACCTAAACTCTGTCTGACGGATAAACTAATGTGTAATAAAAACACAGCACTTTTAAACTTTAATCTAAACGTAATCATCCTAACCTCAGTGCTACTCAGCCATTCGAACAGCCGATAGCTTAAAACTTAAACCGATCCTTGAAAAGACAAAAGCACAAGAAGATACTCACACAGACACACATAGGTGTGAACAATCCAAAACACATACACCTACCTGATGGTGCAGTCACATGACCTCCAGTCACCGTTATCTCTATCATCCATTTTGTACTACGATCACGGAATCAACCCCAAGAACTGAACAGATGGGACTGCGTCTGTGTTTGCGTGCGTGCGGGTATGTGTGAATACGCATACGTCTGTTTGTGAGGCGAATGTGCGTGTTTGTCTGTGCGTGTGTAAGATGCTTGAAATGAAGATCAGTCCAGCAGCAGAATTGCTTACTGTCATTCATGCCCTTTGCGCATGAACACAAACACTTCGACACACGCACGCACACACACGTACAAACACACACAAGCGCACACACACCTGCCTTTATTAAAACGTCACATTCAGTGAATATACTGTGAGCTGTCATGCTGTCTGCTGTGAATGGAACGGCTGCGTATTTACAGTGAATTGTAAATCCTGCCGAGCACTCAGCTGTCAGAGTCTTATGAATTGCTAATATGTTGTATCTCGCACTGCCGATCCCCCTCTATCTGGCCCCTATCACCTTCATTGTGCGCTGAGCAAAAGTGAGGCCAGGGAATGAAAAAAAAATTAAAAAAAATCTAACTTATAAAAAGAAAATACAACGGCTTTAATGAAAACCTACAATAATGTCATGAAGCATCATTTAAAATGAACACGTGCATTGATTTAATTACTTATAGTAGTGGTGATTACATTTTACTTTGATTTGGGGGAGGACTACTGCCACACGTTGAACCATTTCCCACAGTATCCTCTGCTCTATTTAATCATTTATGTGAGCACATTAGCCGCACCAGACTGCACCAAGAACAATCACACCTACTTCAGCAGGATACTAATCAAGATGTGTCTGATACTGCTGGGAATCTCTTTGAGCTTTTGCACCACATACCTGATTTCTGCTCTATATGATCTTTATAAAATATTGAATTTGATCACATATTTGATCCCACGATTGTTAAATGGGCAGTTTAAAGTGAAAAATACACTGCGGACAAAAGTGGAAATCAATAATAATGGAGAAAATTCGTTTAAAATTCTAAATTCTGCCAACTTTAACGCTTCTTTGGCATCTTATCCTTATCACAGAATATGTATACTTAGTAGCTTTGCCCTTAACTATGATATAGTAGACAATAAGACTTCATCTCAGACGTTAAAGCTGATGATTGTAATATCTAATTATTGTCAAAAAGGAAAAAAAAACGTAAGAATAATCACGTTTTGTTCTTTTCCAAAATTTAACTCAAGTATCTCTGGGAAACCGAAGAATTTCTAATAATTTGCCGACATATTTTCAAAGTCATATGAAGCCAAAGATGGACGGACAGGTTGGGAAAAGTGGAATCACCTTTTCTTCCTTTGCTTATTCTTTTCATCCCATCCTTACCTTAACTGCCCACCTCCCTCTTTTCTCTCTTCTTTTTGCCTTTTTCAGGTTAATCTTTCGTTCTCTTTGCTTGTGCCTGATTTCCTCTATGATTATTCCTCGTTAAGATAAAAGAAACAGTACAACTAACCTTATGAGCTATCAGCAATGCCACCATCACAGCACAAACTTCTTTCCAGCTGTTTTTTCCTAAAATCAAGACCTTATACTGTAACCTTTACATCCTTTATTTTAGCACAAAATAAGGGGAACAGAGGGGGAAAAATAATAACCTGACTCTGCACTAATGGTAAAGTCACACATAGAAACCCATTCATGCACAGTTACATACATTTGGACACACATACAGGTGCAGAAAAAGTAGACACCTTTTTACTAATACAGCTTTCATTGCACAGTGGCCGGTCACACCTCTGAGTATAGTGACAAATGAGGAGCTCTGAAAACGTAGACAGATCAGACGCACACAATTTCTCCTCACACACTCACACAAACACACACATACAGACTCAATAACTCACACAGCTGGAAGCAAAAATGGAAGAACATTAATGTATCCCCATATACAGGACGAATCACCCACATATGCTAACACACATGGAGCAAAAAAAAAAATGCAGAGCACAGCAGGTGGCAGATGCAATGTTTCCCATCCCATTGTTTGTGGTTGTATTTGGGTGTGTATCAGTTTAATGTGAGTCAGTGACTACACAATTTCAGGCTGATGAACAGGTAGGTATCATCTTTGCAAGCAATGCGCACAACTACTTATACAGCCACCTCTGCAGTCATTCAAGGAAGTAACTGAGGATAATTCACACGCAGAACATTTAAGAAACTGTGATCTTTAAACAAAATCATCTCAAGTTACAGCTTTTCTTATACTAAACATACAAAGCAGACATAAAAGACAGATGAGATAGAAAAGTACATGAATGGGGAAAGAGGGACGACACAGAACTGAGAGGGAAGTGTATTCCTTTTTAATGAAAGGAAAAAACGAAAGGGCGAGGAAACTGAATAAGACATAAAGCAAAGCTTATAATGAGAAGAGGAGAGTGCAGGACATATCCTTGTTTCACAGACAAAACATGAAAAGGGGAAGAGAGGAGAAGAGGAAACTGATGAGAGAAGGAGGAGGCAAAGGAGGAGAGAGATGCAGGACCAAGGTTTTTCTCTACTTACAGAATCTCCAGATCGCGCAGCGCTCGGAAAGCTCCATCTTCGATGCAGCTGATGTGGTTGCTGTCCAGTTGCCTGCACCGCGCACACAAACACACACACACAGACACACACACACAGATGAGACAGAGATGGGAGAGAGTCAGGCGCAAGTCTGCAAGGTCCGCTCAGCTGGGGGAGGGACTAACAAAAGATGGGTTGCTTGAATGAGAGTGTGTGCATGTGGATATGCGTGTAAGGTGATACCCCAGTAGTGGGCTTAATGTAGCAGGTAGGAGACACCGGAGTTAACTCTCTCTCTCGCTCATACACTCACTCACACACACTCTAGGAATATCTAGTCCAGATGATAGCACACACGCTAAGGTTAAGTCTCTCACCTCAGTGCTGATATGGCCAGCCCTAAGGAGAAGAGGAGAGAAAAAGGAGAGCGCGAGAGAAGAGACCGGTGCGCTGAAGTGGCCTGCCTGGCATCAGCCTATCACCTCCTTCCCCTGCCGCACGCCCAGCGCACACTGGCCACCGGGAGAGAGAGGGGCGAGAGAGATAGACACAATAAAGAAGAGAGCGAGCGAGCCATTGCTACTAAAGCCCACCCTGCTTGTCTGTTCTGTAAATATTAATTGCATCTCTCCTCTCCCATCCTCCTCCTCTCCCTCCCCCCATGTCCTCTTTTATTCTTTTTTTCCTCGCTCTGTAGTGAAAGAGGGAGTAATTTCATTACATTAGGCCAGCCAATCCATTAAGGGCCTTTTACCGGCTCTGTCACTGAAACAATTTCATTAAAAGGAAAGCCTCCGTAAATCAACCTACAGTCACGACTCTGCCTCTTGTTCCCATTCTCCTTCCTTCCTCCCTCTCTCACTAACTCCTCCATTTCCAGGCTTGCTCAACGACTTGCTTGCTGGACTACCAGATGCACCCTGTACCCCACTGTCATCCATCCTTTGCTTTTACTTTAATTTGCTCGGCTCTAGGTATTCAACTCCCCTCCCCACCAACATCATCCATCCCTCATGAACCCAGCAACCCTGAAAACTCCACTTCCCCCCTTACTTCCTTCCATTCCTCCAACCCATTCATCCCTCTGTCGCTCCTGCCTCGTCTTCTTCATCTACATCAGTGTATGGATGGACTGCAGATGAAAATACACAAAGGGCATGAAGTGTCTTCATGTCTTTTCCCTTGTAAGTGGCATTTAACCTATTACATACACAGACACACCCAGACAGGTGGATGCACGTAGATTAATGTGGTAAGCACAGCACAGAAAGATTAAAATACATACAAACTGCCAGAAACACTATCAAACTATTTATTGTCTGCTCTTGAACCACTACACCTAAATCATTTGTCTTTTTCTCTTCCCCCAATCTCTCTTCCGCTGGACTCTTCCACTGCTAATCTCTTTTTCTGTGACTTCGACCATCTTACATTCATTTCTCTCCCCTTGTTTTGGATCAGTCTTCTCCACTTTTCATCTCTCCCCGGTCACAATCCATGTTTTTCCTCTTGTCCTGTCTTTTATTCCCTCTTCACTTTTTCCCGTCTCGCTCTTCATCTACCCATCTCTAATCAATTTCATCTCCCCGTTTTCTTTCATCAAGCTTTTTAATTATTTTTTTTTTTTCTTCTGTGTTTGCACCGGTGTCTACTTGGCACAACGCAACACCTGTCAAATCAGTCATGTCAGCTTGTAACCCTGAGGAAGGTGCATCCTAAAAAGGCAGCCATCGCTTTCTGCCTCTCTTTCTGTAGGAGAGCAGAATTTTCAGCGCATTATGTTTGTTTTTGTATATACATGTTCACAGTGTAAGTCTGTGTAAAGAATCTTAGAGACATAGAAGTCCTCAGAGTACCTGAAAATTGTATTTACTACAGTGCACCACAGGTACACCTCAATATTCTGTATGTCTGCTTATCAACAACAGGCAGCTGGCCAGAGAAGTGCCCAGATGCACCATCTTCAGGCAAGACAAATGTACAAACTAAATGTTTTAGAGTACAAAGCAGTACTAGAGAGTCAATATGTTATCGTAGCTCTTTATACAAGAACATGCAAAGCAAACTCAGATATATTTCTATTGAGACAAGACTTCAGCAAAGTTACCATACAAAATTCACTGTAATTTTTCATTGTTTGATCATTATACTCTCTGAGGCGGTGCTGACATGTGCAGCAGGGTCACAGAAATGAGTTCACAACACATCGTAGTAAAAGGTGTTTTTTCAAGTATTTTTTACCTGATATTAAGCAGCTGTTAATGCTTAACAATTGGCATGGTTTCGGTTTGGACTAAACAGAGGAAGTATCAAACCAATCCATACCCACAGGCCAGGTTTGGATCACAGCATAATTATTTTCAACCCTCCAAAGGTTTCCATAGAGTGATGAGATGTCTGGATTTTCTTTGAAGCAATGCAATTATATCTTAAAGGTGATTTAGTGTTAAGTTGTTTACCTCCTTGCCATTGGGGTACTTCATTAACTGAGCACGATCTGTATAGATTGGACAGGATCAACAATATGGAGCACTAAACAATAATGTTACATTAAAGCGTACATAAAAGAATAGTCTGGATTTGTGCTCTTGTCATAAGTCACGTCTCAAAGCTATTTTTCTTTCTTTGTTGCCCACTTGTTGGATTAAAGCCACGAGTGTAAGCATCTGTTAAATGAATGGAGTCTAAAATATAGTGAGTCTGGGGATCATCAGCATATGGTTATGCCATGTTTTCTGTTTTATGTAATTAAAAGGCATGTATTTTCGGGGGAAGGAAGAATGGCGCTCAGCCTAAACAGCCATATGGAGATGCATGGCACTGCTAGAGTTGACTAGTTATTAAAGGCTTTTTATTCGTGGCACTGTTCTTTTAATGTCAAGGAATAAAGTGTAAAGACAGACAACCAACAACAACTAAAGGGCATTGTACTCATACATTAGAATCTATGTGTGAAGACTTCATGTGTTGTCACCTGTCTGAAGGGAATTTCAATCCCACACCTGCTGTTCTAACCTGGGTTCCTGTAACTTAACAAAGATTAAAAGTTAAACTAAGCTATAGGAATAAAGATGGACAAATACTGTAAAATATAAACGAATGAAGATCATTTGGAGCCGAGGAGAACCAGCCAATATTGGTGTCTTGTTAGCCTGAGGACACAGTACAGGGGTCCATTTCAGTCTTCACCTTAAACTGGAAATGCGTCTAGCTACTAAATGTAATCTTTCCAAAGCTAGCTTTTTATTACCACCTTTACTGGCCAACTACAAGAACACCTATGAACACTTCATGAAAACACTTCACCTCTAAATGTAACAGCTCTTGGTTGCTTTTAACCCAAAAAGGCCAGGATGTTATTAGCTCCTGTAAATGTTTCATGCAAAAAGAAAACGTACTTTTCTGACCCTTCAGATTGTCTGTCTCAAAGAGATATAAGAATTGGTTTAACGATTGTTGATTATCGACAGGAAGGAGCTTGATATTGTTACAGCATTTCTAACCCAATAGGTGTGAATCTATTCAATTCAATTCAATTTTATTTATATAGCACCAGATCACAACAACAGTCACCTCAAGGAGCTTTATATTGTACAATAGTAATACAGAGAAAACCCAACAATCATATGACTCCCTATGAGCAAGCACTTTGGCGACGATGGGGAGGAAAAACTCCCTTTTAACAGGAAGAAACCTCCGACAGAACCAGGCTGTCGAGGGAGGGGCGGCCATCTGCTGTGACTGGTTGGGGTGAGAGAAGAAAAAAACAGGATAAAGACATGCTGTGGAAGAGAGACAGAGATTAATCCAAACTGGAAGCTGGTTCCATAGAAGAGGGGCCTGAAAACTGAAGGCTCTCCCTCCCATTCTACTTTTAGATACTCTAGGAACAACAAGTAAGCTTGCAGTGTGAGAGCGAAGTGCTCTAATAGGGTGATATGGTACAACAAGCTCATTAAAATAAGATGGGGCCTGATTATTTAAGACCTTGTATATGAGGAGCAGGATTTTGAATTCAATTCTGGATTTAACAGGGAGCCAATGAAGGGAAGCCAATACAGGAGAAATCTGCTCTCTCTTTCTAGTCCCTGTCAGTACTCTGGCTGCAGCATCTTGAAATAACTGAAGGGTTTTCAGGGAGTTTTTAGGACTTCCTGATAATAATGAATTACAGTAGTCCAGCCTGGAAGTAATAAATGCATGAACTAGTTTTTCAGCGTCACTCTGAGACAAGATATTTCTAATTTTAGAGATGTTGCGCAAATGGAGGAAAGCAGCCCTACATATTTGTTTAATATGTGCATTGAAGG
>VUQR01011751.1:0-20145 GCA_015108515.1 Hemichromis elongatus
ATTCAATTCAATTCAATTTTATTTATATAGCACCAGATCACAACAACAGTCGCCTCAAGGCGCTTAGTACATACAGAGAAAACCCAACAATCATATGACCCCCTATGAGCAAGCACTTTGGAGACGATGGGAAGGAAAAACTCCCTTTTAACAGGAAGAAACCTCCGGCAGAACCAGGCTCAGGGAGGGGGCGGGGCCATCTGCTGCGACCGGGTGGGGTGAGAGAAGAAAAGAACAGGATAAAGACATGCTGTGGAAGAGAGACAGAGATTAGTAGCAGGTACAATTCAATGCAGAGAGGTCTATTAACACAGTGAGTGAGAAAGGAAAAGCTCAGTGCATCATGGGAATCCCCCGGCAGCCTACGTCTATTGCAGCATAACTAAGGGAGGATTCAGGGTCACCTGGTCCAGCCCTAACTATATGATTTGTCAAAAAGGAAAGTTTGAAGCCTAATCTTAAACTTATAAATAACCAGGTCAGTCATTATCTGCAGAGAGTGACATCATCACACTGAGAGGTCATTATTAAAAAACAGATTTGCCCATTTACTCTGTGACAGAATCAGGTCCGGCCCAAATCCGTCTCAGTGTGGAAAAACGCCTCCTGCACGTAATCCTGACTAATCCCTGATGAAAACAAGGCTGGGAGACTCTTCTTCTTCTCTGGGGTATTTTGGCAGCTGGCAAACACTGAACTGGTGAATTTGTGTGACCAACAACTGGTGCTGAGTTCAGATCTATGTCTAGTACCACATTCATTGTTTTTATATTTATTACACTGACACCCAAGACATGAAATTAAAGCACAACCCTAAAACTTGAATTTGTTTAACCTGTTTAATTTCTCAGGTTCCCTGAAAAACCCAGAGGATCTTCAGGGAACATTTCCTAAAGGTTCCCTGAAGGTTACTGCTTGCTGGGGTAAACAGTAAAAAACATGGATGAAAAAATGAGGCGTAAGTGTCTTAAACCCTGCGTCCTATCTGAATGCCACCAGGTGGCGATGGCTGTCATTGCAGAAAGACTTCCTATGCTATGAGAAAACAGCTTAAAGATGATTTAGTTTCATCTTCATCATCCTTTGTCCTCTGCACATGTGCAAACCATCTCAGCCTCTCCGACTCCAACCTGAGATGTCACATGACCAACCTGACACAACTTACCTGTTAATGATGTGATCTTGTCCGCAGTGGGAGAACGAGCAGCTGCACAGCCTGGAGGAGCGAGGTCGTCTTCTCCTCGCTCTTCAGTTCCTGCCTCCGGTCAGTGTGGAGGATAACGCCGCAGAAGAAGGAGGTGGAGGTGAAGGTCGTCGCAATGGCGGTCTCTGTGTGGGCGTGAAGCGCTGCGCCCACTTGGCAGCCATGGATGTTAACGGATTCTCCGACCCCTACGTGAAAATGTAAGCACTTTGCTGCAAGACGCTGAGCTCCACATTTCCCTACATGCATCTGTCAGTGTGTGGTGAAATCAGGAACGCCGCTGTTCATTGGCTATGGATTGATCTGATTTAGACCAATCAGTTTGTGCATCAGGCTGTAAACATGTTTGTTTCTGCTGCAAAGTTTTAACATGGGAGTCTATGGCACTGACTCACTATTGCCTCTGCTGCACGTAAGAGGAATTGCAGCTTTTGGATATTTCGTCGTTGGCTTAATCTTTCTGTCCCAAAGGTGGAAAAAGTTCCTAACCATAACCGGGAGGGGGCGCTGTAGTCCTGTTTTCATGCTCTTTTCAGTGTTAAATCTCAAACATTTTTGAAGAATTTTACAGATTCAGCGATGAAAGTGAGGATCAAGCTTAGAGTTTTCCAAAGGACATCGATCAGACCGCTCTGCCGGTCATTAAAACCATTTCCCCTGTAAATATATTTTGCATAACAAAACAAAAAGTCTTCATTAAGAGACATTAACATTATTTTTTCAGTTCACTGTGTTTTGCTTTTAGGCACTAAGAGATTATTTCTAATGAGTGAGAGAAGGTTTTTAATTCCAATTTGTACCTGATGTTTTGCAATTCCAGCTAGATATAATTATTTAAAAAAGAAAAGTCATATTTTGGAGATATTTTGGCGCGTTTGGGCAGTGATGTGGCTTTTTGTGGAAAAGCTTCTATTATTGTTTCGATGGCTCAGCATTTTGGCCGTTAACCAAAAAGATAATGGCTTCTCCGAGTTACTGTTTAAAAGCAGAATGAGTGGGGCTGGTCGGGACGCTGGTCCAGCTGGACTTTTGCCATCTTATTAACTTTTGCATATCAAGGACGCAGTTATTGTTTCAAAGCGCCGTCTGTCTGCTGGCAGGAAGGATAATTAGTGTGAAGGAGAGGAAACACTGGGCACTACAGCGGGGATTTAAAGCTTCTCCTCTGCTTTTGTTTCCTCTCGAGGGACGCTCGCTTTGAAGAGGACGACAGTTGTTGTTTTTTTGTTTTTTCCTGTTGCACGCTCGCCGAATACAAACGGAGCCGCAGCCAGAACAACCAGGCGGCCGAGCGAGCAGTGAGCACAGAGAGATTTATGAGTTTTCAGTGTGGATTTACAGTCAGCCAATCATTTTACACTTATCATAAGCTTCTATCTGAATAGCCTTTTTTTTTTTCTTCCAAAAATAGAAACACCAGCAATCAAACAATAATTCTCGTTCCTGCGGCTGTGGTTCCATTTTTACTCCACAGAAGTTTGGTGGCTGCAGCTTTCTGTCAGCTCAGGGTTTAAAGACTCCCGGTGGAGCCCACGGGCTCGCGGCCTCCCGGAATCCAAATAACTGAGTGCGACAGGAAAGAATCCATCTCCCTGAGAACATTTAGCTGAGGATCAGGACTTTTCAGCAGAGAGCAGTTCAAACCGTCTCAGACGTCCTCGTGGCTGAAGTTTGTTCTGCGTCTTCTCCCTGTCACAGGATGGTGTTTTTCTCCATCCATAAAGGGGACTCCCTCACGGTCCTCCACCTTTGCTGTGTTCCTATTGTCCCAACCACTGTGAGAACAGCTCACACAAACGCTCCACAAAGGCTTAGAAACACTACAGTGAGCCTTCGCGGCCTGTAAATACCTGGGCCAGCCGAGTCAGGGACGCTGTGGGGGCCGAGCCCTCCTTCAGGGGCGTAGAGTTCAGGTCAGGTTAGGGTTAGCTGCTCTAATGACGACCATTATCACGTAGGTTTGCTTTTCTCGCACTCACAGTTTCGCCTCGCCTTCAGCTGGCTGTTCTTTGTCAGTACAGCCCCTCGGAGCATCCCTTTACCTTCTGCTCTAAGAGTTCAGGCCGTGATTAGGTTTGGGTTAATCACCTCGCAGTCGTACGTGCTGCTCTGACTCGATTATTTCTGCATTACAGCTTCAATAACAACGACTTCCAGGATTTCATCAGACAGCAGCAGGAAATTTGTCCTGTGCAGCTTGACTGTCACCTCGAGCTCCCAAACACTCCTTTAATTAAGCTTCATTTACAGTCTATGACTTCAGACCGCTTTGTTTTCTCTCATTAACGCCTTTCTAACAGCAACCACACAATGGAAGCATTCACCTCCTCTGAGTCACTGATATGATATGAAAATTAAATTGAAGCCAGTGTGTAACAGCAGCCCCAACAGAGTAAAATGCACTGAACAGATCTGTTTAATTAGCTGAATTCAGCCCAGTCTTTATTTATTTATTAACCCTTTTCTCAGCATTCGCAGGACTTTTGCACTGAAACTTTAGATGCTGATATTTCTGTATATTGATGCTTCTCCTCCTTTTCTGCCTCTGCTGTCAGATACCTGAAGCCTGACATAGAGAAGAAATCCAAGCACAAAACGGCCGTGATGAAAAGGACCCTAAACCCCGAATTTAACGAGGTAAGATCCCCGCAGCTGCTTCCCTCGGCCAGATGGCGGCAAGCTCCGCCCTCACACAGCGGCGCAGTTAACAAGCTCGCTCCGTTCACCTCTGCGGTTAAAGTTTCATTTAAATCTGGTCTAGCTCACTGACGCTATCGCTGGAGGATGAACCTCCTGCATGTTGTTTTCCTCTCAGAGGAAATAACTCTTGTTTCTCCCACATCAGTGGACGGTAGAGCGACTGCGCTTCTCTGGCACGTAAATGAGTTTTTCTAGGCCATGCTGGTGATGGAAAAAATTCAAATGCAAACACTATTTCCTAATTTTATGAAAGAAATTGTAAAATATATTGCTTTGAAGCATGAATGGATATTGGTAGGAAAATGCTTGTGGGCAGAAATCTTTGGTGAAGTTATTAGAAAAACCTATTTTAGATTTAGATCTTTAGAGGGATAAAATTAAAGCTTCTCAAGCTTAAAAGTCCATTCTGTCTTTTTACGCCTATCCAAAGTCACGTGGCGGTGGAGTATTTAGGGTATTCCAGTTTTAATTATAATCAGAACAACAATCCCTTCATGGTCAAGACTCTGCAATAATATAGCAAATATATAACATTAACAGTCACCAAAGCCCTGTGAGCAAGTACTTGGTGACAGTGAGAAGGAAACACTTCCTTTTAACAGGTTTCAACAGGAAGAAACCTCCAGCAGAACCAGTTATTCACCAGGAATGTCTTCCAGTTCCTCCTGAAGCCCTTCAAAGCCAAACAAGGTCCTTCTACCAAGTTCCAGGTGTACCCTGGGCTCAACGTCGACAAATACGAGGTGGAAGTGACAGACTGGTGTGAACAACGCCACAAAGACTTTTGTACACTGGGAGATGGGAACAGGTCGGAAAATGAGTTTGAAGCGTTGACTTGGCCTCTGAATTCCCAAGATCTCAATCCAACTGATGATCTGTGTGCTGGAAACATGAGGCTGATCCATGGAGTGCACCGGACACCTTTAGAAATCCGTGGAGTTCTCGATGGGTCAGAGCCGAGTGGTGGCTCTAAGCTATCGGTTAATTTTAGTTTCCTGATGGGGTTGGTGAGTCTGGTTGCCTCATCTCAGCTGCAGGTCCACCCAGAGTTGAGGTATGCTGGTCCACCTCTCAGCCCCATATTCACTCCATCCCTGCATCTGTTTCCTCTTGTTCCTGTGTTCACTGCAGGAGTTCTTCTATGAGATCTCCCTGTCAGAGCTGACCAACAAGACTCTGGAGGTCACAGTGTGGGACTACGACCTGGGGCGCTCCAACGACTTCATAGGTGAGCGACCGATCAGCCCAATCCACTGAGACTGTCCTGAACCCTGTAGCTTTTTGGGGAAGTTTTCAAAAATGTGTTTTGTACTCGTGTTGAGTGTCTTAGTAAGTTTAAAAGCATCGTAGTCCTCTGGCTCAGCTGTGAATAACTGCTGTAAATATTCATGAGTCTAACACATGCTGCTGATTAGTGTGTTTAAGCTTATCACTGGATATTTATCACAATTACCATCTGGATTACTGACTTAATTTATAAACTGTTCCTACTGTGTTAGTATTCTCATGTTTGTCCTGAACTATCAGAACAAACTCAAACAGAGGTTCACCGCCAAGAGTGTTGAAAACACCATGAGAGGACACCTGAGGTGTGACTGCTACACTAACTGCAGAAAGTCTTCCTATGCTTCCTTCTTCTTGTTCAGGTGGCGTCTGTCTGAGCTCAAAGTCCCAGGGCGATGCCCTCCGTCACTGGACCGACTGCCTGAAGAACAAGGGCCAAAGGGTGGAGCGGTGGCACATCCTGACCAACGAGCTGCCGCGAACCCTCAGCCACGACTAACCCCGAGCAGCGGCGTCCGTGCGTGCAGACAGTCGATGTTCACAGATTCTCGGGGTTTTTACAGCACAGACGTGAGCGACTTCAGCACAGGAAACGGCGGTAACTTAGACGACGAGTGTATTATAATATGAGCCTCCATGAGAGCAGGGCGAGGCCGGAGCAGCATGGTGGTGTGCCTTCATTATTGATCTGTAAGTCATCAGGAGCCAAGAGGCCGGTGGGTCCATCAGCAGCATCACATCTGCACTCAGCATCAGGTCACATAAATATGTACCAGGGTCAAACACCCGACTCATGAGGGGTGGAACTCTACGATGGCGCGATATATAAACAAACTAAATTTACGGAAACTAGGGGGCTGAACGAGGCATTAAAACAGAAAAAATAATAAAAACAAAAACCTCCAAATTTTTGAGAAAAGTTGCAAATTTACCAGAACAAAATGCATATTCTGGAAATGTTACTATTATTGACATGTTTTGGCAGTTTTTCATCAAACTTTTATCAAAATTTGACTTAAATTAAAAAAAAATTGTAAATCTCCCCATTTTTCATAAAATTTGTATTTTTTTTCTTGTCATCTGGTTTTCTTATATTTTCACATCAGGAAGACTTTTGTCCTTGTCTTTTTTTAAAACTTATTCATTTTCTAAGTTTCCTCTTGAATTTTCCTTTTTTTGGTTAATTTAAAATTCTAGTAAATATAAAACTTTTTCTCATAATTTGTTCCGTTTTTTTCATGTTTTTCTTTAGTAATATATTTTCTCTTGTAAATTTGCCAATTCTTTCAAAATGTATTTATTTTTTTGTAAATCTTTTTCCTTCTCCTGCGAATTTTCCATTTTTTTCTCTCATATTCTCATTCCTCTGCAGAGCCCCTTAGATGTGATTTTTGCCCTTCTCTTGGCTTAATTTGCCATCATGAGAAGTTATGCGGAAAATGTGTGGAATTTAAAACAAACGAATTTGCATGTTATTTTCCTGTGCATTACGTGTCTGGTGCTCTTTTAAAAAAGTAAAAATGAGAAAGTCAAGCAGTCAGAATATTGCTGTTCTCTGTTTACACTGAACTGTTTCTTTGCTTGACCATGATTCAGTACTGCAGTACTTACACGGCATGCTGTGCAAGGTTTACATGTACGTATAATCCCGACTGTGAGAAACATGCATGGACATGTCTTGTATTGCACTTTAGCTAACGGCTAAAAGAGCTATTGGGAGAAACTGAGCGCTAACATTAGCTGGCTAAAAGCTAATGGACTTGTAGCAAAGAAAAGCTGAGTCGATTCACTTCCTGTTAATCCCATTTGACAAAAAATGGCAGCAGTTCAGCAGGGGGCGCTTTGAGGTGGTTTTCTGTGATGCGAACTAAACTTGAAGATAATATTTCCACCTGCTCCTGCACAAAAAGTCCAAATTTAAATTCATTTTTAACCAACCTAGCATCCATAACATGTCTGAAGTGAAAGTCTTATGTGACAGCGCTGTGATAAATGGAACATTTCAGCTCGACGTGCTTCTGCATGGCGGAGTAATGTGTGGAGACTGGAGAGGAAGCTGAACCCATTTAAAGATGAAACATATCAAAATATGGACGACTTAAAACTTTACGTTTGTTCGTGCAAAGTGCAGTCTTACAGTCGGTGGTGTTTTAACTCATTGGTTCAGGGAGGTTTTACTGCCCTGAGGTCAAAACATTTCCTCAGCTGCCCTTCGGATGGCGCCATAGGAGCACCAGTGCCAGCCGCACAGGAAACGCTGTGGAACTGGATCATTTTGTTTAGTTTAGTAAAACTGGTTAAAGATGATGATGAGTGTCTGTGGTAATGAGACCTGTTTAAATCCGTGGGTAGCTTTCTCATGTGGTGTGTTGTTGGGGAAAAAGACTTGACGGGGTACTTTTCCTTACTGTAGCTGTGGGTCGGGGCCAGAAACACTTTTGATGGCGTTTGGATGGAAAGCTTTATTTTACGGAGTGCCATGGAAATATCGTCTTAACTGCGTTTTAAAATAATCTCTGGTAAAAGTTTTTGTTCATATGCATTACTCTGTGGTGATTGAAGCATGTGCAGTAGGGAGGACTCCATCCACAGCAGTGACCAGCAGTCTGAAAGGGGATCTATTGCAGTTTTATTCTCTCACATATATACAGATATGTTAAAAACGAGCTTCTGGTTTTTATTTAACTTTACCTGAAACTCATGACCGAGCACATAAACTCGCCAGGAAGGGAAGCGAGGGTCCTTTTCTGTGTAACCAAAAGACTTTTTATAACAAGACTCGCCCTCTGCTGGCCATCACAAAGAATGCCGGTTTCACTGCACTGTGCAGACATCGAGGTTACGCCCTGTCTGCACTCACGAGTAGTTAGTCATGTCGATGCTTACCAGTCACTGGGATTGCTGGATAGTCGGTTAAATAAAGCACTGGTCTATAAACCAGCACCAGTTACTTATTGGCTCTAAGCTGTTAGGACACCTCTCGCTCTGTGACAGGAAGTTATATTTATCAGCTTAGCTCTGCAGAAAATACTCAGCGGCATTGAAACTCTGGCAGAAAGCACACTTCCACATTGGACTGCAGACCTTTCCCTGAATTTCCCAATGCAAATGAAGATCGGCTCAGACCTCAGCCGTTCTTTAACCTGCCAGCTTCCGGATGCAGTCCAGCTGATAGTCCAGTGCCTTCACTGACGGGGCGTCGAGTCCCCCCACCTGCCTTCTCACGAGTATTTCCAGCAGGCGTTTTAATCTTGAATGACTGACCATCTTTTATCGATGTCGAGACTTGTTCCAGAATGAAAGTTGTGCTGATGCCGGAGATGTAAAGACACCGTGTGCTGGACTTGTTGGACTTTCTAACAAGAGGAAGTGGAACAAACACCGTCCAGCATTACGATTCTGCACAGCTGAAGATTTAGTCAGTTATTAAAGCACTAAATAAAGCAGACACATAGATTTTCTGTCTTCACTGAAAAAATCTAATTGATATGTTTGCTTTGGGAGAAGAGAAAAGATATCTCCTCAAAGTTCAAGAAGCGAGTGAAGCAGAGTCGATGACGATATCGGCACAACTTTCATTTTGGAACAACTTTCCAACCGAGACGGTGGAAAAAGCAAAAAGTCGACACGACCACAGAAGGCTGCTGGTGCGATCAGTGCTAGCGTTAGCCACATTGACTACACACGGCGCCGCTTTAAAAACGAGGTCCGGTTATCGGAGTACCTGATCAACAGTTTAAAATACACGTCGTGTTATCCTCCATCATTAGCTACGAAGCTCTGGATGCTTCCAGAAAAAGGCCAATCAGGAGAAAGTAGAGACAGCAGCTCGTTTCTGACAGAAGATTTTTAAAAAACTGTGAATAATGCAAAGCTACTCCAGAATAAAAATGTAAAGCTGATCATGATGTGACGATAATAGGTCCCCTTTAACACTGCAGGAGCGCTCCAGCTGTGAGGGGGAGAACCCAGAGTGCCTGACATCGTTTAAAGATGCGAACCCGAGCAGGTTCCACTGCGTAGGATCAAATCCGAGTTTCCTTCGTGTCATCTCTCTGATGAGTCATAGCGCACAGATCACACTTCTATTGCACTCTCCAGTAAGACTGTGAAAAAACACAATGCATCCCGTCGACTGATGATGATGACGATATATCAATACAAGTGGTTCTTCCTCGTTGTTGCATGATGCAATATGTTGATATACTTCTTTATATCTCTATACTCCACCTGCCTGTTTTCTAATGGAAGTGAGACACGGTGAGACCTTCAGGGACGGCTCATGTTCCAGGCTCTCCTGTTAATGCTGTTGTTGGTCCTCTTATGCACGACTGAATGTATGAATGTGGCTTTCTATACGATATCGTTGTTTACACACTGAGCTTGTGCTTTACAGGTGTTCTTACATTTCTATCAGGTGTTTTATGTACAATGCAACAATAAATTTGGAATGCAATGCAGACAGGAGAGTGAGTGTGGATCTGTTCTCATGCCAGGATGGTCCTGGGTGGCGCCACGCTGCCCCCTGCTGCCTGAAAGCACGACAGCATCTCGAACTAAAGCTGCCGTCCGCATTCTGGCAGCAGGATGAATGAACACGCCTGCAGCTCTTACAGCTTAGAAATGTTTTCTAGTTGTTATCAAAGAAGGTGAGAAACCTAATGCAACACACACTCACATAAAAACTAAATAAAATCTTTTTTCTGCATAAATGATTGCAGATCCAAGGTTGCTACTGGCTTTTAAAAGCTCATATTTTTTATATAAATATTACGATTTCCCTTTCTGACTAGCATGGCTGCACTTTAACAACACGAAGGCGTTTCTCAGCTCAAGGAAGCGACACAGATCGGCTAATCTTACAGATTTAACACGACGCCAACAAACAGATGCTGTCTGATATTATTGATGCTTGGACCAATAAAACAGCTTCTCACAATCTTAATAGCCTTCTGCACTCTGAGCGATCTGATTGGTCAGTAGGTGATTTTATTTTTGTCTAGTTTTGAATGCGTCCGTCTTCAGCGCTCTGCCTAATCCTGTGAATCGGAGCGGCGGTCTCCTGAGAGGCGGGAAGGGAAACCTTTCAGCACTTCTCAGCTTCCGTACGGCGCGCTGATGAGCCGAGGCTGCAGAACCGCCAACGCGCTGACGGAGGTTTCAGCAGAAACACTGAAGCCTTAATACACTGACTGTACGATGTGATGGCCAACCGGCTTGCAGACATAAACTCTACCTGAGACCTGCAGGTAAACACGGTGGACAGGTGAGGCTGTGAGTATAAAAATGTACTCACTTGTATTTCCTGATTTTGATCAGCCTTCCCGAACATCCTGCTGGGAATAACTGAGCCGTGGGAGGATGACAGGAAACGAGGAGCGAGCACGCTTTCACTTTCACAGATTGTGGAATGAAATACTTTAATAAAGGCTTAAACAGAGCGGCTGTTTGCACTCGATGACTTACATCACACTTTCTCTTCTTTCCTCTCAGAGTTAAAAAGCTGCCACACACACACACACGCGCACACACACACACGCACACACACACGCGCACACACACACGCGCACACACACACGCGCACACACACACGCGCACACACACACACACACGCACACACACACACACACATCTTCTTAAATGCATCCTGAAACCTGTCAAATCTCACGTGACACTTTCACACAGTATCAAAGATGGACGCTGTCTCAGGATTTTGACCAGGATCGCTGATTTGGAAGACCTGACCTGAGAAAGTGAGCGTCCTGCTCAGCTGATCTGAGGTCAGTGAACTCTTTCCTAGTCTGAATAATAAACCAGGGGCGGAGACCTGTCAATCACAGACAGATCCGCCCACTTTCAAAATACTCCACTCACAGTGTGATGTCACTGATCTACACCCATCTGTTATACCGTCTTATTTTACTAAACACATGGTCACCATGGTTACCAGCCCATCAGTGCACACTGCCATCTGGTGGCATATCTGTGCACTGCACACTGTGTGATGTCCTGATATTAGCTGTCATCTCATCAGTTTGTTGGTTTTATTATTTTAGCCTCACTGAGTCAAACTTCAGAGTCAGGCTCCACGTGTGTCTTTTTATTACGAGACCACAGCACACACCACGACCTCTCTACCTGTCAGCTTCCTGTCCACGAACACAAACAGCCTCGTTCGTTAGAGTCTAAAGACTTTTTTCCTTTCGGATTTATTCAGGACTCTTAAGCTGCTTCCATGTTGGAGGTGAGCCCTGATATGCTGACCTCCCTGACCAGCGTTAAGGTGGAGGTGTACCTAACAAACTGGCAGCTCAGTGAGGTGTTTCAGGAAGCGCCTTGTGGTGCAAAGTAAGCAGACAGTTGTGCTAACAGACGGATGTATTTGTGATGGAAACAGAAGAAACAAAGCGCCACGCAGCAAGTGACCCGCAAGGAAAATAAATAGATAAATAATGACGTCCATGTAGCTGCAGTCAAACGCCGCCAAGTCCTGTTCGAGAGAAACTGGAGCAAAGACGGGAGGACGAGGAGGAGGAGCGTGCTCTTCACCCTCGCAGTTTCCCGTCGCTCACCCACGTCTTCACACGTCGGCCCGCGGCGTCTCACTTTCAGTTCCTGCTGCAGCTCACTCTGATCACACCTACAAGCTCACAGCTGCAGCTCAGTCACATCCTCTGCTCTGATTGGTCAGCCGCTCCCTGACCGACAGCTTCACCAGCTTTTTTTTGCTTTCATGAATCAGTAAGTCTGTCGACAGCAGCAGGGACGCACCGATCCGACGCTTCAGCCATGAAAAACTGGCTTCAGGTGTTCCAAGTCTGACGTTTCCTCGCCGGAGGCAGAGAGCGAGGGTCGCCTCCAGCAGCTGAAACACTCACTGCAGGGCTTCCAGTCCAATTTTAAGGTTCGCACTTTGTGGGCTTGTGATTTTTAAAGACTGACCGAATTCTTCCGATCACCAGCTAGTCTGATCCGGGATCTGTGGTCAGTGTTTAAAAAGCAGAAGCCGACAAACTGTGACGATCTGGGAAAGATGTCCATCATGCCAGGATTTGTCCCAGAAACTGATCCAGCACGAAGACGGCTCGTCGCTGTCAACGCTTTAAATAGATTTACTTAAAGTTTTGGAAAGTCCTAAAATGTCTGAGTGAGCTTCATGATGCCAGAAAGTAATCTGAATAAAAACCGAAGGTAAAACTGAAACACGGCCCATTGTCAGGAACACCGTTTCAGGTTAAGCTCTGGATTAAATTCAATCAGCATCTGAACGAAGAGAAGACGAGCTTACCATGACGTTCAGACCTGAAGGATGAAAGTCATGCTGTAAAATACGGAACTTTGAACTTTTCTAAGAAACTGGCTGATAACGGTTTAAAACGCCCTCTGCTTACACGTCTGTCAGTCGCTCTCAATAAAAGTGATTCTTAACATCACTGAGCGACAGATAAATACATAAATATAAAGTTTGTGCTCTGATTGGAGCTGAGTGTGGGAGTCTTTCCCGCACCTCCTCACACATGGAGAGGAGCAGACAGCAGGAGGTGGGGCTCGTGTTAGCATGCAGCTAAAAGCCAAAAAAACTAAAGGAGAAGCTGGGATGAGAAACGCCGTTGCTGAGCAGTGTTTAAACTTTTACACACACAGAAAGAAATCTGTGGGCGCGTCAGCAGGAAACGACACCCGCCCGCCGCTCTGTCGCCGTTAGCGTGCTCTCTGCTGCGCTAGCTCACCTGCTGCTGCTGACAGTAAACACAAAACACCTGAAACAGCTTCAGGTGTCTGAAACATCAGACTGGTGCGTCCCTGCAAAGTGATATTATCAGTCATACATCCAGCTTTCATTCAAGGACTCTAATTGGCTGATGCATCTGAGCATTTTTGCCTAATCATTCCGCACCCAATCAGGCGTTAGCTACAAAGCACATGTCCTTCTTCATGTGAATCTGCAGGCCGCTCGCGCTGGTGAAGGTCTTGGAACACCGTGCGCAGCGGTACGGTTTCTCTCCCGAGTGCGTGCGCTTGTGCTTCTTCATTGTGTCGCCGTCGCTGAAGGTGCGACAGCAGAACGGGCAGCTGTATGGCCGCTCGCCCGTGTGGATGCGCAGGTGCCGCCTCAGGTTTCCTCGCTGGCTGAAGCTCTTAGAGCAGAAGGTGCAGCGGTGCGGCCGCTCCCCCGTGTGCGTGCGCAGGTGACGCCGCAGGTCGGCCGATTGCGCGAACGACTTGCAGCACCAGTCACAGGCGTAGGTCTTCCTCTTCTGCTCCAGGTGGAGGTGGAGGCTAGCGGCCTGGCCGAAGGCCTCGCCGCAGCGCGGGCAGCGATGGACGAGTTCGGGGATAAACGTGGAGGCTGTGCCATCTCCGGCTGACGGCTTCTCCTGGGAGGACTTCCTGCTCCGCTCAGCTTCCTGCGTCTCAGCGCGGACCACCACCACCGTCCTCTCCGTCTCCGCCCTGCTCCAGAACTCTTCGACAGCACCATTTGCAGCCTCGGTCAGAGAGTCCATGCGACCTTTGGGCTCGCTCACGCTGTACTCCTCTGGTTCGGCTTTGATGAGTGCGGGGGGCGGAGCCCGGGGCTCCTCCCTGAGCACTGCAGGAACTTCAATGTGAATTTTAGGGATCGAGACGGTGGGAGGGTTCAGGGACGAGTGCGAGGTGACAGGTGAAGTTTTCCCAAACGCTTCCTGTAGACGGTCAGGCTTCGGCACCACCTCCCGCTGCTCCAAGAGCTTCTTCTCTACAGGCAGCTGCACTGGGCCCGGCGATGAGTCGCTGTGGACCGCCAGCAGCTGCACGGACACCACCTGCTCATGGGCGGGCTTGGCAGCGTTAGGTGGCGGCGGCAGTCTGGGTGGGTTTGGGCGGGAGTCCGGCTCTTCGGAGCGGGGCCTCCGCTCGGGCTCACCGAGCGGTCGATCAGGAGTCGCCAAACCGAGACTGGACCTGGTGGACTCTGGAACACAGAAAGCGAACAGTTAATGCAGCCGAACGACGTCCAGCACATCAGCTGGAGCTTCAGTTTACACTTTGTTATTTATTTGGACACTCCAAGAGCAGCTTTGCATGATTCACAGTTCAAAATAGGCTCTATTTGTGTTACACTGTCACTCTTGAAGAGGGACCGCCCCTTGTCCAACTTTCTTCTGATTGGCTGCTCTTCAATAACAGCAGGTGTGCGGTACCACTTTAGTTGTTTTTTTAGCTGACAGGGATACTTGTACTTACACTGACCTCATTGTTTGAAACAGGACATTAAACAAAGCAGAACAGGTCCGTGTTAAGCAGCAGTGCCACCAGGCGTCAGCCAGTTATTCTCATTATTTTAGAGACTGACATATTTTCACAGGTTACCGAACATAAACAGCCTCCTTTACTGTCACCGTCTGGTTTCTATGCAAATGTGTGTGTTTTTTTACAGTTCACTGTCATGTACCATAAATATGTACGGAATTCCCCTTTAACAGAAACGCGAATGACCGAAAGTCCTTCAAACTTCCTGAAAGTCGGCTCTCTCCAACTGACACCTCACGCAAAGCTCCTCATACCAAAGTCAATGTGATAATCTGTCAATTTAATGCTCAGCTGCGTTCTGTTTTTTTAATGGGGTACATCAAATACGTTGTGTAAATAAACTTTCAATGAGAACACACTAAACAAAAGTGAAATGACTACCTACATCAGGTGACTCTCATTAGGATCGAAGGCAAAGAGGAACTGACACAAACATGACAGAAAGTCACGTCTATCGTAAAAGATGTCGGCAAAATCACACGGCTTGAATGATGCCGAATTCACAAGTCGGTTCTTATCAGCACGAAAACACGTTAAAATCCGCAGTTAAGTCCGAATTTAACATTAAATTGGCGTGTTTCTTCTAAACAAGCGGATTTTCCGCGCAGTTCTGAACGCGCGTTCTCTCGCGGAGCTAGCCGGCTAGTTCGGCCCTTACTCAGCCACTCGGTCCCGGCCTCCAGCAGCAGGATGTCCCGCAGCTGCCTCCGCAGCGTCTCGTTTTCCCGCTTGGCTCTGGCGGTCTCCTCCCGGTACTCGGCCACCGTGTCCTCCACCACGTCCAGGATCTCCTTCACCACCACCGTCAGCCGCTCCGTTAGGTAGGCGTTCAGCAGCTGCAGCTTGGTCATTTTGATGCTGGGACCTCCAACAGCTGCATCCACAACGGAAACAACAAACCCGACAGGAAACGCTCCTGCTTAGCTCCGATTTTTCAAAGTTAAAGCGTGGTCATAAGTCTCTGTCCGCAGACTCCACTAAATCTGGAGCTCAGCCTTGCCGGACGGTCTGTTGCTACAGTAACCTCACAGCAGACATATTATTAGCCTGATGATGTAAACGTAGATGCTCCAAAAGGCTCCAACAGCACAAACAGAAGTCCAGCTCAGGTGAAGCTAGCGGACAGCTAGCAGCTACAGCCACCTGTGTCACCATCCACCTGTCCGTCATAGATGCCACGCCCCTAATAATGCAAACTTTAAACAGGTGAGTTATAAAAACAGGTGTTAAGACGGGCAAATGATCCACAGAGACGAAACGGTTTGTGTTTTAGGCTATAAACATGATTATTACTGCTGCAGGATTTAACACGGGAGTCTATGGGGAATGACTCACTGCTGCCTCTGATGGACATCAGATGAACTGCAGCTTTTGTCTCGTTTTTCAGTTTAGAGGTTGGTGGTTGAAATATGTCAGGCGGTTTAACTGACAGAGAGACTGTGATCTTTCATCTGAATCCATCATCTGCTCAAAGCAGATGTAAACACATCAAACGCCAGGACTGCATTTGTCATACAGGAAGTTTAAAGACTAAACACAGCACACTTACCAAAAATAACAACAGGCTACTTCCTGTTTCTTTGAGGTTACATTGAAGTCAGGTTCAGAGGTAAACTTCTCTCGTGAAGGACCTCCTGAGCGCTCACCCACAATCACATGAGCATGATTACAAAGAAACTTATTAGGGAAATACAATTACATTCGAAACTTTATATTCACATTTTGAGACAGCTGAAAAGGAAAAGATTGCTTTGTTTGGTTTCTCTCTTACTTTGAAAGAACTACCAGGAAAGTGTGTGTCAGACTGAGCACCTGTAACACGGTTCTAAATGCAGTTTCACACCGTGACCACTGGAGGGCAGGAAACACATATGATTCTCAGTAACAGTGTCTTATTTCAAAATAAGAGTCAAGAACACTGGGAAATTTAAAAAAAGAAAATACAAATCTTATAAAAAAAAATATTCACAGTAAGACACAGAAATATATCAAATGTTTAAACTGATAAACCTTAAAACTTTAATAAATATGAGCTCATTTTGAATTTGATGGCAGAAACACATCTCAAAACGTATCCTCCATCAGACCAGCTGCTGTCCTCGGCTCACAGACATCACAGACTGATGTTAGAGAAGAAACGCACACCTGTGAAGCTGACATCATCATTTTTACTGTTTTTTTGCAGCTTTATTTATATTTGATACATCATCCAAACTTTTTCACAGTCAAGCTTGTAGGAGTTGTCGCCTTGGACTTGAGCAGATTTCGTGGTGTTTGTCCAATAGAAATCTTCCACTCGGTCTTTGCGCCTTTGGAGAACTAGCTCACATCTCACAGGCTTGATTTAAGGTTTTAACTTAATGTTATCTTCACAGATTCAGGATCAGTGATTCCACTTTTGGACTTTGTAAATGTAGATCTGGTGGCAGAGAGGCGCTAACATCAATGGAAGGGTTTGAGCTTTCATCATGAGGCTTTTATTCTGAAAGGTCAAGGAGCTTTAAGCCTGAGCCAGCTCGATACTGAAGGAAAGATGGAGAGGAGGGCAGCTACTACTACTACTACACACACACACACACACACACACACACACTCTTAAAGCACCCCTCCCTTCCCTTTCACCTCTTGCGGTGGAGCAGACGGAGCTGCTGCAGAGACTCTCTGCATCACAAATCAAAAGGATCTCAGTGAGAGGAGTCTGAGCGAGCCACAGCATCATTTAAAAAAAGATCTGACGGGTGTTTCGCCAAGCGCAGCATCCTGTCATCTCTCATTTCAGCTCCTATCGCTCACATCAGGGGATCTGTACCTCCCGCTTCTCCTGCAGAGACAAGATGAACCTCACCCCGCAGCTTCCCATGCAGGACTAGGACCAGGTGAGCGTCCCGGGAAAAATCTTTCAGTTTCACAGGTTGGATGTGCAGGACATGTGCGGCTGCCTGCGCCTGGGTGGGTGTGTTGCTGCATCGCACCTCCATCTGGATTCTTCTCTTTTCTTTGTCTGCCTGTGATGAAGATGAAGGTTTTGGTGCATTCACACAAAGAGTGTGTGTGTGGGTGTGTGTGTGTGTGTGTGGGTGGGTGTGTGTGTGTGTGTGTGTGTGTATAAGAGAGTGTGAGGCATGGACATGTTCATGCATCACTGCATGGTAATTATGTATAAAATATGGCTGCAGTCTGCCTCGCAGGATTTCATTCAAGCTTTTCGGGTATTTTCTAGAAAACAGAAGCTGCCTCGTATCCTCGTGTCCTCGCTTCCTCGTGTCCTCGCTGCCTTGTGTCCTCGCCGCCGTGCTGTCCTCGCCTGAGGTGGATCAGTTTAATCCGCTTTGCTCGTCCAGCAGGTTAAACTCAGAAAATATTTCATTTCCAAAATGCTGAAAGAAAGACGAGCAGATTGTTTACAGTCTGAAGAAAGCCAAAGAATTTCAAATTAAACTGCCTAAAAAAACGTGAATATTATTTTGAAAGTCTGCCTTTAAAGACATTTAATGTTTCCATTTGACTGAGCGAGCTGGTTTTAGTCACGGTGACAGCTTTAACGAGAGGAGTCACAGTCAGGAGGTGTGACCCGACCAAAGAGCGAGAAGGTGACAGCAACATGGCCGGTCTGTGACCAGGCTGAGAAACAGGAAGATGAATTTTGAGTTTAGGAAATAAAACAAAGATTCATACTTTCAGAAAAGCTTCACATCTCTCTGGCTCTTCTCGAGCCGCTGAGTTTGGATCGGTTTGTACAGTCGTGTAGCTGAATATGAACGCTAGATATGATGTCACTATGATGTCATCTGACACTCATGCTGGTTGTTGGTTCAATGTCCTGCCTCAAAGCTGAGTCAGAGAACTTGGAATATAATGGAGACCTGCAGACCTCCTGGTCCACAAGGGGCGCTCTTGAGCCCATGCAGACTGAATGGGGCGTTCATTGGAGTCTGCAGCTGTGACTCCTCGTGAGTTTGCAACCACAGGAAGTTTAAATCTGCTCTGCAGCGACGTCATTATAAACACTTTACACACTCCTCTCTTATTTCGCTTGTTTTCTATCACCGCTAACATCTTCACTCATTTTTGTTGTGTTTTCTGTTCCATGTTTTCCTTCATTTTAACTTTTCTTTGACTTTTTGGTTTTATTTTTGGCCATAATGTACAAACATTACATCTGTTTAAATTTCAGCTTTTGCTTGTTCGTCAAAGGCTCTGTGATGATGATGATGATGATGATGATGATAATAACAGGACCAGATGTCTGAGTGTTGGAATCCAACCAGTCTAAATTTGTCTGGTAAAGGTGTTCGACCGTGTCCCTTGGAGCTTCCTGTGGGGGGCGCTTCAGGAGTGTGTCACAGTGAGAGCTTGGTTCATATTACTGGCAGTGATTTGGAGTCCGACAGGGCTGCCCTTGGTCATCAATTCTGTTCGTTATGTTTTTATAGACAGAATTTCGAGGTGTGGTCGGCTGATGGAAGGTCTGCACACTGGCCTAAGAACATCTCTGCTTTCTTGCAGGTGATGTGGTTGTGTTGGCTCCATCTGGTGGTGGCCTCCAGCTCACACTGGAGCCGTTTCACAACCAAGTGTGTAGTGGCGAGAATAAGAAACACCACGTCCAACAACATCTCCAAGCAGGGCTGGACTGACACACCGGGAAAGTGCCCAGAGTGCCAGATTAGGAATATATATATCTGCTATACGTAGCGATCATGGTAGGTGGGCCGACTGGACCAAAAACGCCAGGGCGGATTTTTCTTTTTGCCCCAGTCCAGCCCTGCCTCCAACTGTGAGGCCATGGTCTCCAGCTGGAAAAAGGTGGAGTGCCCACAGGTCAGGGATGAGTTCCTGGCCCTGGTGGAGGTCTTGTCAACGAGTGCGAGGAACGTGAGACTGACAGGCAGATTGCTTCACCACCTGCAGTGATGTGACTGCGGTGGTGAAGAGAGAGCTGAACCTGGAAGTGAAGTTCTCTATTTACTGCTCGATCTGCGTCCCCACTCAGCCGTGGTCACGAGCTCTGGGTAGAGACAGAAAGAATGAGGTGGATACAAGGGTGGGTGACAGGTGGGTGACAGAGAGGGTGAGGAGTTTAGTACTTAGTACTTTGAGAGGAGGCTCAGAGTAGAGCTGCTGCTTCTCCATATTGGAAGAAGCCAGTTGAGCTATTATAGGAATGTCCTGGAGTGAGGCCCGGGACAGACCTATTATCTCCCTAGTGTCTGTCTCCTGAATCCAAACTGAAGCTGGTTCCATAGAAGAGGGGCCTGAAAACTGAAGGCTCCGCCTCCCATTCTACTTGTAAATACTCTATTCTATTCTATTCAATTCAATTCAATTTCTTTATTGTCCCACAAGGGGAAATTAGTTTAGCAGCAGGATAAAATAAAAATAAACAGAACAAAACTATAAATAATAATGACAATAATAGTGATAGAAAGTCCAGGGACAGTTATTTGCCATTAAGGAGACCAGATGCAGCAGGGATAAAAGAGACCTGGAATCTTTTAGTCTTCCTCACAGGTACTCTAAAACGGCGGCCGGAAGGCAACAACTCAAACTCACTGTGAAGTGGATGGTTCAAACAATTAATAATAGAATGAGACTTTCTAAGCACATTTCTATTGTAGATGGCCAAAAGTCCATCTTGCCAGCGCCCTGAAATTTTGCTGGCA
>VUQR01011752.1:0-13233 GCA_015108515.1 Hemichromis elongatus
TACTATTAGGTTATGGTTAGGTTAAGGGTCAGGGTTAGGCATTCATTTTTGATGGTTAGGTTTAGGGTAAGGGGCTAGGGAAAGCATTATGTCAATGAGATGTCCCCACACACAACATGTGGGTGTGTGGGTGTGTGGGCTGGGGGGTGGGCTGGCAACATGAGGTTCAACCCTCAGTTTTATACAGTCTGTATGTGTTGTTTGTGTTTGAAGACAAATACTTACTGTGGACAGTTTCTCAATATCTTCATCCGAAGCCCCCAGTGAAGCCAAACCAAGGTTCTGTGGATAATAACAGATAAACTCTTACTAAAGCACAAAATAACTAAATGATCTGTAAGGCTGCTAATCATTTCAGCACTAACCTGGGAAAACTGGGCAAACGTGCGATCAGCCAGCATGGGTACATGCCCCAATAATTCATGGACGCAGTCACTAAAGAGAAAGCAAAAGTCATCTTAGTTCACGACATGTTTGGTCTTGAGAGAAAAACAAAGTCATATTTTATGATCACCAACTGGAAATTCACTCTGATTACATAACAGTTACAGAATGAAAACAAGCCTGTTCTCGTGTGAAAAGAAAAACTTGTTGAATCTTAAAGGCAGCTTTTTAATATGATATAATATTTTTTAACAATATATGTTGTTGCTATTAGCAAATTATATGTGTCATTTCACTTGCATTTGTTTTTATGGAGTTATTTCAGATTGTATGCTTTGTAATTAGTTGAAGCACAAAGCCAAAAGATTCACAGTCGGACTCACGGTTCTGGGGAGTGCATAGGGGAGGAAGCATGTCGGATGTACTGGGTGCACTGGAACACTCGGAATGCCAAACTGGCCAGAAAATCTCTGGCTGAGAGCAGGCCCGCCACTGGACGCAGCTGAAATCCTGTGCGCTCTGCATGTGTGTTCAGGGGGATGGTGGTGAAGGGACAATGACAGAAAGAGAGAAAGAATCAAACGCTGATAGGTGGAGTCCACATTCGCTAAGCATTTGTATTTAGTTATCTTTTCTTTTTTTTCTTTTGTCTTATCCCATTTTTACCTTTGAGGAAGCGTGACACATCTTCCAACTGGGGAATGTTGTCTGGACTGTACCCACAATGCCTTTCTAGGAGACGAAAAGCGTCAAGGTATTCACTGCAGGCATGGGTGGTGTACAAGTCCCTCAGGGTTGAATATACTTCTCTCCTGAATCAATATTTAATTACATAAAAATTGAGATTTCATTTATTAAAATCAAAATCTTGTAAAAACAATTTCCTTTAGAAACAAGCAAAACTGTAGTGTAGTTTTAGAGTGATGCTTACGGTTATGCTCCTGCTAATTTACAGTGTTTAAACTGTAATTATCATGCAACGTTTAATTAATTCAAGTAATTTATTTCTTGCAATATATTTATAGAGCTCTTTTTTTATTATGGCATGCTCTCTTTGTATTGTATAAATCTTTTAAAAACCCACATGGCTATGATTTTTCTACTTGGTGTGATGACTAAATTCATTAGTCTCTCTTTTTTTTTTTGTCCTAAACTGTTCAAATAAAATCTAAAGATCTACTGACTTGTAAACAATACTTCCAAGATTCTTTGTTCTCAGGCTATGGATACGCTTGAGCTGTCACCTCGGGTTTATTCTAGTAACACCCTCCATCTGAAGTTAATTTACCAAAGCATCCATAAAAGACAAATCATATGCAAATGACTCTTTGGTTGGTGGGTAGACCACAATGTGTTGACAGTAAAACAACATAACAGTGAAAAGTATTTTAATATATAAAAACATTTTGTGATCATTATAATTTACGATTTTATGCTCACTGCTACTTCAGATTTAACTTTTCATATCATATATTATCAGTATTAAAAACTAACGGGAAAGAGCCCCTTACCATGTGCCAATCTCCGCCTCTGTATATTCCACCCTGGGGATCGACTGCCCACTGAGGTAAAAAAAAAATATGCACACAAATATTACATTACACTTTTATATCTATTTTATATGGTTGTGTGTGTAGTATTTAGGAAAAGGCCCATCTCACTATCTGTATCTGAAGGCAATGTCACCAATCATTCTCCTCCTCTGTCTGTAGGCAGGATCTGTGTAGCCCTATTTAAATTAAATCACATTTTCTGTATTGGTCCAACAAAATAACAAGGCCAGTAATGATAATTATATCTATTCAATAATTTCTTCTTCTTGGCAATGCCATTACTTACTGGGTGGTCATGGTCCAAGTCTGGATCAAATTTGGTGACCAGATGATGACACCTATCCAAATCTGCAATTTTCTTTGGGAACCAGTGGACTAGTTAAGAAAACAGGACGAAAAACAAATGAGCTGTTCTGTTTTTTGCTAACTTCTCCAGACTATATAAAATGGTTCACAATTATTTTACTAGTTACATTTGACTTCTTTGGTGGTTTTAACATCCTCTGCATTCCTCTTTATGGAGCTGATCAGTGTACTGACGTCTGAGAGGTGCACCTCACAGCGGACAAAGTACTCCAGGCCCTCGAGGCTGTCTTTGAGCTTCCTACATCGTCGCGTCTCCAGATGGTGAATCTTAGCTTCAAAAGTCTGAAATACAGTCAGCAAGCTGAGATGTGACTGTGGTAGCAGCGATTGTACATAAAAGATAGAAGATAGATGGGATGGGAAGTAATGTGAAATGAGAACTGTGAAGCACAATAATAAACATGGAACAAATGGAAAATGGCCTGTATTTGTATAGCGCTTTACTTGGTCCCTGTGGACCCCAAAGCGCTTTACAACTACATTCATTCATACACACGTTGGTGATGGCAAGCTACATTGTATAGCCACAGCTGCCCTGGGGCACACTGACAGAGGCGAGGCTGCCAGACACTGGTGCCACCGGGCCCTCTGACCACCACCAGTAGGCAACGGGTGAAGTGTCTTGCCCAAGGACACAACGACCGTTGCTGTAGGAGCCGGGGTTCGAACCGGCAACCTTCCAATTACAAGACGACCTGCCAACTCTTGAGCCACTATCCCCCCATAAACAAAATAAAACTTGCACTCAAAACAAAAGAATTGATAATAGGCACAAAACTTAGGATTTATTTTTTTTCTAAATAGTTTTCTTCCATGCCCTTTTTCGGTACTTCTGAGTGACTAAAATACCAATATGTGTAACCAACTTTAACAATAGCCAATAAATATTATTCAACCTTTACAGATGCACTATATGCCATTATTATGAAAAATATTTTACAGTCACCTTGTCGTGAACATTCTCCTTGACTACTTACCTGCTATAAAACCGGTTTTAATTCTACCACACTTATTGCAACCCTGATGTCTCACCGAAAAAATGGGTCAAAGCTACAATATTAAAGTGCAAATGTTGATAATCGTATTATTACCAACTGGACACATATACTGACAAATTGCAAAACAGCAATTCCCAGTGGTTTAGTGTGAATTTATGAAGAATTAATACACTAATTGTTATCAAACAAAATAAAGTCCCATACAAATAAAAATAAATATTTACAATATTTACAATATTTAGTTACCCTTTAAAAATCTATTAGAATAAATTGTGATTGATTACCTCGAAAACCTTGAGTGTCCGCGACAGTGCAGGTGTCTTGGAGTTTCTTAAAGTAAAGAAAATGTTGAGAAGTGCTTTTCCGTCGTCCTCCTCAAACACTATCTGTTCACTGGCCTCTGCAGCCTCTGCTGCTGCAGCGGCTGCTTCCCTCTCCTTGCGTGCGTCCTCGATCAAGCTCTGCCGTCTACCGACGAATCTTGGAGACTGTTTTAAAAAAAGAGAAATTAAAGTTCTGCTTGTTACAATTTAACTGTGAGACAATAAGAAGAGACAGACAGGGCAACACATGGACGTAACTGATGGGTTTTGCTTACTTTTTGGATGTCTCCCTTGATATTGGGTGGGTGCGCTTTACATCTCCAAATGCGCATTAGATCGGCAATGCAATCAAGGTAAACCGTACGACACATCTAAGAGTAAATAGCGACCACAGCACACATTTTAGCAAATGTCAACTGTATAAATTGAAACGTGCAGGATTTGTTTTTCTTTCCTGCGGGGATTTTTTTAAGCTGTTCGTTTGAGATGTGCGCCAGGCAGCGATGCTGCGTAATGGACATCTCGCCAAGTTTTCTCCGTGCCATACAACAGTTTCCGTGATTCATTGAAAGTATTGTTTTTGTGTTTTTGTTTTTTACAGACCACTCCACACACACAACACATTTGTTTGTAATTTAAAACAAACTTGTGCTTTGTAAATTATTTCTTACCGTGATGGAATCAGATCTCTCCAGCTCTGAAGCTGCTCTGCGGATGCTCTTTGTGGAGGATGTGGAGCTGGTTGAAAGCGGCATCTTTAGGCTCAGCAGTCTGTATTGACTTAGCTTCTGTGGCAGAAATGTCAATATGGGTTTGGCGCGCTCTAAACCTGTCAGGCGTTGCTGTGTGCCCAAAGTTTTTCTCTTTTTTTTCCACCACGCAGGTTTCCCCTTTTTATGGGATCATTTGTTTGCCGTTTCTGACGTCAAACACGCTAATCTCAATCTAATCAATCAATGCGCAGAATCTATCAGTCTCATCCCAACTTGGAGCGTGTTGTATAGTTTGAGACAGAGCCCTTTTTGCGGGTGTTTGGAACATTCTAATTGGCCTTTATAAATGCAGTTATATTTTTGAAATTTGGCAGTTAAAAATTCAAACGTTTCAAGTTGCTAGGGTAAAATTAGAAGTGGACAGCAAATGTCATAACGTGCTTTAGTATATTGTATGAATAAATTGATATACCGTTTTTCTTAATTAAGCTTTTATGTCATTAAAATGTAAATAAGTAAGGTGAAGCTGTATGTCGTATTCAAGCAGCAGTTGGATACACTGTAGTCATTTTTAGACCATAAAGCTTTGACCTCAGGGCTTTACATAAAGGTTAGACCAGAGAAAAGTCAACTGTGGAAAATTAAGTCACTTTATCAGCTCAATCCAATCTCCACAGCTCCTCACAAATTAGATTTCATTTTGGAAAAAAAAAGAAAGAAGAAACACATGCACAGACAGACAGAAGAGAAAGAGAACAACACATTGTTTTCCTGTTTTGGCTGCTCTGTTTCTTACCTCAGCAAAAGCCACATCAAGTGAATTTATACCGCTTTTGCCTGACAACTTTGGGGGTTAACATGATTGTGAGTGATGTACATTGCCCACAGGCAAAAAGAGGTAAAACGATTATTTGTGGACCTTTTGCCACTTGCTCTCACAGCAGCAACCATGCAAGGCTGCAGAGGAGGCAGGTGGGACTCCATTGTGACTCTTACTTAAACCCGAACACACAAACTCAAAATGCTAAAGAGCACTGATGTTGCCCTGGGCACGGAAAAAGCAAGTTGCTTGAAGGAGAGCTAGTTTAAAGAAGTAAAGAAACCTGAAACAAACAGGCAGTACCATTCTACTTTTGTGAGTCTACAATTCTGCATGGAAACAGTAAATTAGTGTCTTTTTTTGAAAACAGCTTGTTACATATTTTTTCTCCTTATCATGACCTTTTTAGAAAGTGGCATGACATAAAAGACTTGGCAATAGACATAAGGTTGACATTTATCCAGAGATAGGAATAATTTTATGCAATTTTTTCCATCCATGTCTTTCATGTAGTTTAATACTTTCTTCAGACAGATTACAATTACAAGGGGCCAAAAGTAGTTGAACAAATGACTGTAAAGCTGTTTCATGTACACATGTAAATTATTTATTCATTAATAATTTGCAAATAAAGAAGGTAAAAGGTCAGGATATTATTACAAGCATGGTATTCTGAAACCTTTGCCTTGAATACTCAAAAGACCCCTCAAAGAAAGTGAAATAGGCAATATTTAGACTGTATATGTAAAAAAAAGAAAAAAAAGAACAGAAATCAATTAAGCTTTTCCAATAGTAAAAAATAAATAAATAAATCAAAACTCAGGCTAACTTTGAAAGAGAATCTATTGGATAGCAAAAATTAAACTCAATCTTTGCTGGAAGGAGAGAAAGGATAAAACTTTCTTTGGCTATTTGAGTGGGATTCAGACTTCATGATACCATTGTTTGCAAAAGATTTTAATTTCTGTTCCACCTGTTTAATTCATGCTTAAATTCTCCACTTCATCTACATCTCAGTTGTTTCATTTGAAATCTATTCTGGTGACATACAATGCCAAACCTATTAAGAGAATTACTGGCTATGTAATGCCAAACGTAACTGTAAATTATAATAGCAGCAAAAAAACATGACTTTATGTGATATTGATGAAAAGTATTAAAAAAAAACAGGTAAAAAAAAGTGAAGAAAGAAATGTGTTAAAATTCCAAGCAACATGTCAGTGTAAAAAAAAAGAATTTGGTAGGTCAGAGAATGAAGTATCATTACAAAGCTGGTGCTTGAAATAGAGAAGAGTCTTCTGGAGAAGAATTGTATTCCAAAATACTAGAGATAAAACCCAATTTTATTTAAGTACAACCAAATTCAGTGTGTCTGGGGAAGGACAACAGAGCTACAGGCTTAATCTGGATGAAGATAAACTGATATCCATGCCTTTCCTCCCTCCAAATGTCTGCTTCCTGTGTCTTCCCAATTTATCAAGACCATAGCCCACTGGACATCACATAGAGAGAAAGCACTCTTGATTTCCCCTGCTATTTATGTAATGGAAAGCCTGGCTCTGACATATAGTATGCATTATTTCTAGCCATTAATTTTGAAGTGATGTGGCGTAGTCTGGCCTTTCCATGCTGATGGCTGTCGGCTCCCCTCGTTCTTATTATTTTCTACAGTTTTCTCTCCTATTATTTCCTATTCCCCTCTTTTTTTCTCTCTTTCTATCAGGGCATTGCAATTGTTCCTGCTCACCCAGTCAACTTACATACATACAGCCACTAATCAAGTAGAATACACATATGCACTAACTTCACTCTCCACTCTTCACCAGATCTTTCAGTTAGCATAAGTGACACTAATGCTATGGGCAAATCTAAGCCAGTCAAGCTGAATCACCCAGCTGAGTAATCCTTCTTTTACATCTCTGATCTAATGCATCCTTTGCCCACTAATTGCGAGCCTCACCGAGCTCATAACCACTCTGTGTCCACCTGCCAGCTGTCCAGTTAGGCCATTCCTTACTAACTAGTAGCTATTTGCCAACCTGTCGTGTTCACTGCTTAGCTCACATTAAACGTGCCCTCATCTCCCTCCCAGCCACAACTTTAATGAATCAGCTCTCCCAGTCAGCTTCTCTTCCATCATCATGCCATCCTCTTGCTCCTTCTCCTCTTCCACCACCCGTTTCTCCAGCCAGATGATCTTTTGTTCTTGATCATGAACCTATCACTCGGGATTTTGCCGGGATTTTCTTCACCAGTGTAAGATAACATTTAATCAGACGCTTCTAACGTTTTTCCAAAGACAAATACAAAATTCATTATACTTCAGGATCATTAAGGGGAAGAGCTCTGACCTGGTTAGCCTCTATCTTTTCTGTCTCTTAAGGAGTTAGCCTGTCTGTAAATCTACATCATACAAGGACCCACAAATCCTACTTCAGCTCTTTTTCATGAGTTGCAATAAACCTTAAATGTTGTCATGTTTTTCAGTCCCCCAAAACTTTTTTTGTGATTTAGTGTCAAGTCAGCAACGAAAGCCTAACTATTCAAACTATTTTCATGCAGTCCAAACGTATTCTAAACAACAGGTCACCTGATAGTCACAAAGGAAAAACAGAAGCAACCATATGACATCTGGCACACATATGGTCCCTTTTTGATGTGGGTTTTCGTTTTTTTAGGTTTTTTATTTTTTTTTTTCAATTTAATTTCTTAGATTTTTTCAAATCATGTGTCCGAAAATTAGATAAAAGATTAAAATTTTCTGCTTTTATAAATCAATAAATTTACGCAGTCATCAAAATAGCTCCATACTAAATTAAATTTTAAAAAATCAATTAATTGAGCTAATTTTTCATATTTTTCAATTGTCGTGATCAAAAAGTAGTGGGAGCCTGACTAATTTTCTTGCGTTGGAACACTTGTAGTTGCAAGATGTCTCAAGCCTAAAAGTTTTGGAAATTGCGTCTTTGCAAAATTGCATGACCTTGCAGATACAAGAGAGGATGCATATGGATCAGTCAGCTACCTTCTCCAGTGTAATGCAAGCAACAAGACACAATGTACATTCATGATGGGTGAGTCCAGAGTGACATCTCCCAGGCCTCCTACCATACCCTGTAAGGAATTGAGTAGCCTTTAAGATGGATGGTGTCCCGAGCAGAGAGCTACAAGTTAATCTTAAACAATCAATATTTTGGACGGACAGTATGGTGGTACTCAATTATTTCCAGAATAGGACAATGCATTTCTGTACATTTGTGGCAAACAGAGATTCAGCTATCCTGAACAGCTCTGGTGTGGATGCGTAGAGACAAATTAGTACAGACAAAATTTTGCTGACTGTGTCTCAAAAGGGCAACGAGTGGGTGAATTTATGAGAAACATAACTTGGGTGTCTGGGCCAGATTATCTTTGCACTCTTTCTGTGCACTTAGCACTGCCTTTTTATTTTGTCAAGGCATTTTCACATTGATGATTTAGTCCTCCAACAGATATATGAAGAAACTGGAAATGGAGGACCCAATCACATGCTCTCTGAATTGCATCAGAAGTTTTTGACCCCAGGTGTCAACACAGCCATCAAAAAGGTCATTGCAAAGTGTGTGATGTGTCGTCGCTTACAGAGGAAAGTTGGAAAACAACTAATGGCTGATCTTCCATAAGAGCAAGTGCTATTTACTCGAGTTGGTGTGGTGACTATTTTGGCCCATTCGAGGTGAGATGTGGAAGGAAGATATGGCGTTATATTCATTTGTTTAGCGGTTCATGCAGTGCACATCGAACTGGCCTCATCATTAGACAGAGATTCATGCATGAATGCAATCTGGTGCTTCAAAGAATGGATAGGACAAGAATACATTCGCTCAGAAAGCCATTGTTGACTGGACTTTCAACATCTGTTCCACCAACATGGAATAAAGTGGACACGGAACCCTCCCACTGTTTCACATCATGGTGGAGTTTGGGAGAGGTTGATAAGATAAATAAGAAAGTTGTTGAATTCCACTGTAAGCGTGCAGATACTTGATAAAAAAAAAAAGTGCCTTCATACAGTCTTAAATGAGGCAGTTGATCATCAACAGCTGACCAATCACTGAGGCTTCCAGTGACTTAGGCTACCAGATAGGCACCATATGCAATATGGTGCCTACATTGGATTTAATACTAAGTTCATGTTTAACTAATAATCCATGAATTTTTGTTAGTGACCATTTCATGATTAATAACATGCACATTTCAGTTATGTTTACTTGAGGTTAACCACTTAAGGTAAAGATATTGCACTGTTTGTAATTAAGAGATAAAATAGGTGCATCCATTTTGAGAACTTGGGGGCAGTTGCAGCAGAGAACCTCGGTGGTTCAGTGAGTGGAGGGGCACGGCTGAGAGGTGAGGAATCGCACGGTTTTCTAAATGTGCATAGGAGTCAGTTTTTTAAAAACGTTCCTTGTTACCTAATTAGTTTGTAATAAATAAACAGATCTTCAAAATTATCATTCAAGTGGAAGATATTTACTTTTGAACTTGTTTATCGGAATTTTTTTTTTTTTTTTTACCCTACACTAACACTGAAAACACAGTGACAGACACAGTTATTGCAATATTAATCCGAAACGAATTGTGGTCAATATTAAACATACTTAAATCTGTACTCAAGACACAGTTCTAACAATGATATCAAATGGAAAGTACGTTGTTAATTAATAAACTGCTACCTGTTAGCTGTATTATGTTGATTGCTTTTTATGACAGTTGAATAATAAGCTGCTGGATTATAAATTGACAGGAAGGATCCTATGGGTTCCCTGACTGGAGGGACCATGAGTCAAATTAAAAGTTATAGTTGTTCCAGTATCAAGGTAAAATTTATTGAAACGTAAACATTTGCTCCATTTCTTTCTTTCTTTTTTAACAGTGATGGCATTGTTTATATTTTTAATTTAAGACTAAATTAAATTTGATTAATTTAGTCTCATGCATCTATACCAAAATTAAAGGGCAGCCCTGACACAGTTATCAGACATGGGCTCTTGATTATTAAGTTGTGTAATCTTGAGTATTTTAAGGCTAAAACAAAGAAAAGGGAAAATCTAAATTACAAAATCCTACATTTAAATTCATTAAATGGTGACAGGGGCTTCTAGAAATTCCTATTTGCCATGTGCAGTATGTACTTATCAAGCAGGGCACAAATGAGGTTTTGTAGATTGCTTTCTTCTTTTTGGCTTTCACCTCTTCACTGTGTGCAGTACCTCGGCAGCAAGAAAAAGTCATTTTTGGCAGCTCAACTGGGCTGACTCATCATCACCGCAGAGTTGAGTACCAGGTATCGAGGTACCTTTTGTTAGAAACATTGCACTTGAAGAGCCACTACCTCTGTGGATGTGTGTTGGATGTGTCCACAAATGACACAAGGATGATAATTATTACAATTATGTATTGATTCAGCAGCAGCATTGTGGCTTTGTGAGTGTCAGCTGTATAATTGTGGGACTTCAGACTGGCTAATTGCAGCTAACACGACCAGCTGGGCTATTATTCATCATCCTCCACATTTCTTTTCTCTCTCTCTGCTAAACAATGCTGGTCACCTGTGTGGGGGTCAATGGACTCATCTAGTTGATGAAGAGAAGAGAAACACAAAATAAATGTCCTATTAATTGCAATATTGTTGGGTAAACAACCTCAAAATGAGGCCATCAGCTTGTAGTGCTTCCTGTGTAGCCAGCGAGACCCTTATGAACTTGCATTAAAGTATGTGTATTTATTTGATATATTTGATTTATATGATGTTATATGAAGAAAACAAATGGGTGTTGAATGCTGCTAAATTTAAAGCCTACCAATGTGCTAGACTGCTTTTATAAAACACAATTAAACCATTTTGAACCCGTACAGTTCACATTCATCATTTCACAAAATAGGCCCTTTTTACCTGCTTTGCTGACACTGTTGCATTTTTCAAAGTGCATTTGCTTGTCTGATATCAGAAGTCATAGGACAAATGGCAGGATACACCTTGAGCAAGGTCACCAGTCTTTCACAGGGCTAGAGAAATATCCACTCAAGTTTACACTCACACTCTATTTAAAAATCACTACTTAAGCTAACCTGCATGTCTTTGGACTGTGGAAGGAAGTCTGAATATTCAGAGAGAACTGTGCAGGCCTGAGGAGAACAAGCGAATGAGTGGATTCAAACACAGGATCTTTTTGCTGTGAGTGCAACCCAGTATCCCACCACCTCATCTCCCCATTCCCAATCTCACTCACAAACCTGTGAATAGATGGAATGATGGATGGATGGATGGATGGATGGACGGATGGATGGATGGATGGATGGATGGATGGATTGAGCTGGAACCTTCCACTCCAAAAAAGGATAAATTCCATGTGTCTTTTATGCTTGATATATTTACTTTTTTTTTTTTTAAATAGGCTGTAGTTAACAGGATTTATGAAGAGGCTGTATATAAAATAAAGAAACAACCAGAATCTTTACGACTGTGTTATTGTGCCTGCTCTGTTTTCAATCCAGTCCTTTTTGACCACTTAAAGTAGGTTTTTAGTGTGGAACTGTCATGTTATATTTGTTTTAATTTCTGTTACGCTGTTGGGACAAAGTCATTTTTATTGTCAAAGGTGCTTCTTACCTATGTAAAAAAAGGATATATAAATGTAACATTTCCATAAACTTATTGCAACTTCAAGTTTGCAATTTGTGACACCAAAATAAGGAGACAAAATGCAATATTTATAGCAATGACATTAACTTAAAACTCTAAGAAGTTAATATTTTGCATAGAAAGCGTGATTTAACTAATTTATGGTTTATATTTAATGACTCAAACACACTTTTCACCCCTTAAAGAGAATGTATGACTGGTGATGACTGTTATTGTCCTTCCATGCATTAAAATACAGCTGCCAAGTGGAATGAGTAATCACCCAGAGTGCTTCTCTATTACCTCTTTCTGCATGTGTAATGACAGCAGTGACACAGAATGTTCTTGGGGTGGGGGTGAGGTTGAAAGAGCGGAGCTCAATGGTTCATGTTGACTGACGTCATCAAGTTGGTGCCATGGTGGCCGATAATTACAATTGTGGCAGCGACATAACCGTACGCATTACCCACACCAACAGCAGGCTGCTGTAACCCCATTATGATTACTGGAGTCTTTCCAATCACACTTTAGTTCATTCTAGTTTTCAAGTCATCTCGGCTGTTTGCCTCTATCATAGTTTTTTCTTGCAGAGGTAGAAAGATTCACACAATGTGCAAATGTGACTTCATGTTTATGACTGAGTACAGCAAGGTGATTGAAGGCTTCTAAATCAGGCACAAAGACTAAACTAATCATAGTTTTCATTAGAAAAAGACATATTACATCTGTTAAAGGATTCTCAATGGCCATTTAGAAAAGGAAGGGCAGATTATGATGGTAAGGAATGATGTTGGATAAAGCACAAGGAGAGAAACTCAAATTCTCAGCAGCTTATTTCAAAGCAAACAGGGGCTTTAACCTTTTAAAGTGTTTGGTGATTATTCTCTGCCATGCATATCAGGGCTCAAGGGTACACGTGTTTTTCGTCTTCCTTGGTCTTTTTTTTTTTTTTTTTTTTTTGAAAGCATCCTGTGCTTTTCTAAATGTCATATCTGATAAGTCTGACTGTGGTCCGGATACATTCAAATATCTATTTTGTTTGTCATATTAGATATGCTCAGCAGGATAAATTTTCACAAAGAGTTCTGAGACCACTTGTGGTGATTGATTTCCAGTGGTTGGAGAACTGGTCACAGATAGCACAAGTAAGCTTATTGTTTTGCTTATTGTTTTGCTTATTGTTTTGCTTATTGTTTTGCTTACTGGCAGCTTGGAATAAACAAAAAATGAATATTTTGATTCCAGGATTTATAGCAACATAAAGTTTTTTCTCCTTAGATATACATAATACATGTTGACTTGTTAAATCCACTAACCTGAATTGCATTTCCAGCATCTCGTTTAAAGTTAGAGAGAAACCTTTCTCATGACTGTGCTTTTTTTTTTTTTTTTATCCCAGGCTAATGTATACA
>VUQR01011752.1:13253-29626 GCA_015108515.1 Hemichromis elongatus
TATTTCTTATTTCTTTTTTTTTTTTTTTTTTTTTTATCCCAGGCTAATGTATACAAATATGAAACTCTCTGTAGGTACATTTTCACAAGCCAGCACCAGGGTCATAGAAGCAACTCGGTAGCTTCACCAATTTCCCCTCTAGCAGTGACACAGAGCTTTGTAGCTGGAGAGACTCCTAATTAGATTTACCTTTCCTAAATGGGCCCGTGTCCTCTAGTAGCCTGAAGGGGCCAAGCTTCTGCAGCCCATGATGAAACTCAACAAGCTGAAACCGAAGCTAAACCTAGTGTTACATTTGCCTTTTCGTGATACAGCCACTTTACTCTACTTGTTTACGCACATGCATGAAAATGGATGCCTAAGATATAGATATCACTTTTATACACTGATTTTAAAGTGATAGTAATCTCATCAAAGTTAATATGGGTCGATATTTTAATATATTAGGATACAATTACCATATAATCCAAGCAAGCAGAGGTACTCAGAATAGAATAATGCAGGGAGCATAAGTTATAACTTATACCCCCCGCATTGTTCTTTGTTTGAAGGAAACATGTTTAATCCTGTGGCCTGTTACCTGGAAACTGGTAGTTTCTAATAGTAATAATAGAGAATCTATTTAAATCTATGTTAATAACCTAATGAAGCAAACTTCAAAAATGTGCTGATTACCTGAAAACATCATATTTTTTGTATAATAACCAAGAATCAGGGCTGGAAAATGTAAAACTACACATTTCTAGTAAATTTCATAATAATATTTTGAAAAACCATACAGAAAAAACATGTCTGAATCAAAAATTGGTGTTACGACTATTTTATATTACAATACTGTCAAATTAACAATTTCTATATAGTGATACAGGAAACATAATGGTATAGATCTTCAAATTGCAGTTCAGAAATGATTTATTGATGAATAAATACAAGCAGTACTCTGGCCCCGTATGCATGCGCCTACTGCACTTTAAGACCTATGAAGGGGGGAAAAAGCCAAACATTATTATATTTTAACCTCTTGGCCCTTGGCCAGTTTAGCTTAGTTTCCTCTTACTAATAAAATAATGAAAATGAATTAGCATTTACATTAATAATCAGATTCAGCCATCAGGCTTTCTTAATCAGTGTACTAATTCACACATTTATTGCATACAGTTCACAGTTTCAAGCAGTTTACAACATTCCCACAAAAATTACCAGTTATTTCTAGATGATGGGCAACAGGATTAAACAGCAACAGCATCTCGGACGAGCCCACCTCACCTTCACAGTGCTAAACCTTGGCTAGAAGGAAGGCAGTTCCAAGTTTTACAAATTTCCCACCTGTGGGACTAATAAAGGTCATCTTTATGTTTATCTTTATCATATTTGCACTGTTATCTTTAGGTGATAAAAAGATGTTGTTGACATAAGGTAGGATTCAGTTCAGATTTATAATTATCCTGATATGTTAAAAGCATCAGTCGATATAATATATAATATGAGAATATGGATTGTGTAATCCTGCACTGAATTTTACTCTTGACAGTAAACTGTATGTGCATGTATGTGCAATTGAAAACACAAATACCATTTTTCCAACAATTTGAAATACTGTGCTCATTATTTTTTACATTTGTATAAGATGTCAAATTTATAAGTTGCATAGATCACGTTGTGTTTTTCAGGGATCACTTACATTTCTTCACCTTGACCTAATAATTTTTTTTTTAATTAAATTCAGTTCAATTTTATTTGCAGTCCTCTCCCCCTAAAATATAGGTAAAACAATCTGAATCTCAGTCTTCTTCTCAGTGGGAAGAGTGCTATGGCAGAACAGGGCTCACAGCATATTGAGAATTTCTTGGCACTTTATAAAAATTGATGTCCTTCCATTCATCCTTTTTTGTTTAAAGTATCCTTTTCTATTGAGAGTGAATATAACTTTCTGTTTAAATGAAGCAAGAATGTAACAGCATGGCATAAAAACTGAAACTTGAAACAATGAAAATGTGGGCATCTGTTTCAGTTAAGGACACTAAAACACAAACATTTACTAATAACAGTGTGTCAGCACGGATCTGGTTGGCAAAGAGAAAACCCATTCAAGGTTTCAGGGGTTTTAGACAAGAGCGGCTTAGTGACATTCACAGGAAAGAGTTAACTGTACTTAAGGACATGAAACCTAATTATTAGCTTTATTTTTTTTTAAGCTCTTGCTATATTGGCAGACTAATACTGTTAATAAAAATGAAAATGATCAAACATGAAAGCAAGTGTGTCCTTGACAGAATATCCTTGGCTGTCCAAATTTGAATGAAGGCAGTTTTGTCGTCAACGTTTTGATGTTAAAATTATAGTAAAGTATAACAAAAGCACTAAATCTGCCATTGTGGGTGTCTGCTCATGTGATAGCAGGTGTTATGGACGTTTTTTTGTTGCTAACTAAAAGGCTTAGCTGTCGCTGCAGAATTAGACTGATGGAGGGCAGCAGGCATAAAAAAAACAAACAAACAAACAAGATGTCATGATTGAAATTGCTTATTGGTGCAGATTAAAGTAAATTGCACTCAAAGTGTGGAAAGCGTGAGCTGCCCTAAGTTGGATTGACGGCTCTGCTGAATTTGTTTTACATGCACATCCTTCTGACGCAGCTGACTCAGAGGAGATATAGTAGTTCTGCTTTCCTTTTTTTTTTTCATCCCCCTACCATCCTCACAAACACACACACATTCACTCAAGACCCCCCTCCTGTGAATAATGACTGCAGCTGTGTCAATGCAGCAGCTAGCCATGTGTGCGCTTGTTTGTGTGTCTTATTTTGATGGCTTTTTTACAGTCAGTGTGAATGTGTGTGTCTGTCTGATTATGGTGTACAGATAGGCCATTACCCACGCGTTACGAGTAGAGGGGCTTAATGGACAACACAGGATGCAAGGGCAGGATAGCTTGTAAATATTGTCCTGTCTTCCAGGCCATATCAATACTGTCATCTGGGAGTTGGGCCACTTCATTCACAAAACCAATACCCCATTGAGATGAGGTGGCCCAGTGAATCTGGTGTTCAATCAAGAGGAAAAGACAAAGTCAATCATGACATCCACTTTCACCGATGATTCTTTTCCTCTCTTGTGTGGATGTAGATAGGTTTATGTGTGTTTAAGTGCAACGTAAACATCAGTGGCTTTGACCAGCTTTGCTGGGCCTAAACCAACCTTATTGCTAACTGAGATCAATAGAAGCAACACAATATTCATTATGGAGCTTTTAAATAATGTAAAGATACTATTGCAAATCTATGTGTAGCACAAATTTCCAAATGTAACCAGTCAGCACAGAGAAATTGACAAGCCAATCGTTGAAAATGTAAGGTTCAATAATTCATTTTATTCTGGGTCACAGAGTATTGAGGTTCTCTAAGTATGTAATCTAGTAGAGGGTAACAAGACAACTTTGCCATCATGTCACCGCTTAACCCCAAACACCACCTTCACATTCACATCTGTCAAAGATTTTGAGCACATGTTTAACTGGCAAGATAACAGAGTGAATATATAAAGGAGAGAAATTGAGCTACAAAGCCAGAATTGATTAGAAATATTTAAAGACTGCAAGATTTCTGTTTTTGTTTTTAGGAAAAGACAGCACATCACTGAGAAAAGAGCGAAAGACAGAGAGAGAGAGTCACTGAGAAAAACAGAAATCAGTAAATCATGACTCGAACAAGCAGCACCAGCGAAGGTGAGTCAAGTCAAGGACAATTACACATGGTGGATACTTTTTGCATTTAATTGTATTCTTGAACAAAATCAAGTTTCTTCAATCATTTAATGAACAAGATTACTCATGTGGGGAAAAAAAAACAATTACTCCACTGGTGTTAGAATATTAATCACCTAAAACTTACATTTAGCTGCTCCCTTGGCATAAGGGGCCGCAGTGGGCAGCTCAGTATTTTTGATTTGGTGCTACTTGAAAGGGGATTTGTGGTTTGAGCTGGAATCAAACCTATGACTTTTGCTTGCAAAGAAAATTGGTTAATGGCTATATTATGGAGCCAGGACCTAGTATTAATTGACTAATTAACATTAACTGGAGAAAAAGTGAGTATATTATTATTTTTGCTGATATTTCTATACTTTTCATGAAACAAGCAGCTTTCATCCCAAGTATATATATATTTTTTTCTTCAATGCTTATTTACTGTCCTTTGATCACTTAATTTTCAGTAATTCTAAATGACCAATATTTATCTCATTTTTAAATGATAATATATATATTAGGATATATATTTTGTAAATATATATAAAGGAATTAAAATAAATACATAACCAGCCCAGACATGGAATCTCTCCAGTATGCCACAAGGCCTCCTTCCAGTAGTACAAGCCCAAAACACGTAACTTAGGAGGTGCCTAGGAGGCGTGCCCATACTGCCTCAGCTGGCTCCTTTTGATGTGGATGAGAAGCAATTTTATCTGAGCCACTCCTGAATGACCAACCTCCTCAACCTATCTCGGAGCCTGAGCCAAGACACTCTTCACCGGTAGCTCAGGTGGGCCTCTTATGCCCATTAATTAAATTTTTTCAGTCAGTACCCACAGCTTGTGACATAGGTAGTAACGTAGATTGATGGTAAGTCAACAGAACCACATCATCTATGAAAAGCAGACTCAAGAGGATCAAGGGTCAACTAACCCTCCACAATCCCCCCCTGGCTGCACCTAGAAAACTTGTCCATTAATACTATGAATAGATTAGGTGACAAAGGACAGCCCTGGAGGACACCACCCATCAGGAATTAATCTGATTCCTGTTTAGCAATGTGAACTGAGCTCTGTTTATGGCTGTACAGAGACTGGAAACAACTAAATACACTCAAACTAAGCACACACTACATATTGCACACAATCTGCCTTATACTGTGCTCAGCATATGCACTTTATGTGCATTATGTGCTTTCATCATCACTTAACAGGCTTAAAAGCACCCATAACACACCTCGATATCAACTAAAACATTTGGCTATGTAAACCTGAGGCTTAATAAGACAGGCTTCACTGGTCACTCCTTAAGGAGATTATTCTGACAAAAAGAAGCACTGCAATAGAATGGGCGAGGACAGTCTGTACTATTTTTATAATTGCAACAAGGCACATTCCTCAGTGCAAATAGCAAATAAAGTGCATACAATTACATGTACAGAACTATGCATTCGATCTGGCGCTACTTCTTTGTCCTCCACTTATCCTGTTTTTTTAAGGACAAATTGTCAGTTTTCAGCGAATTACCTGGTTCATGTAAAATTATTATGTCATGCCTAAAAAACTGTGTTATCTTTGGCAATATTTTGTAGACTAAACTAAAGAAATGGGCATAAATTATATGTTTCTGTAACAGGGAAATCTAAAATGTGTTATTTGCTAGTCTAACAGGCGTTTCTAAGTACGTCCAGATGAACAGAATCGATTTTATGGGAATTCCTTACCTGGATGATTAAACATGCATCAAGACATTTCTCTGCAAATGTTCAGGTACAAGGACTGGACTGTAAAAGTGGAAAAGTAGCCATTGTCCAAAGGAAGGAAAGCCTGGACAATTATTCCTCGAGACTATTTAAAAAAATGTGAAAGTCTGGTTCACAAAAACATAAAGAAATGACGGCTGTCTCTGACTTTACCTATTGCATGGTATCTATGTATGTGCCAAAGTGGCCCACGCACTTTTTGTCTATACTTGCTTACAAGAGTTTGTCCTGCATTCTTCACATGTACACGGCAAAATTTTGTATCATATAATGAAATGTGTGAACACACAGCTGAACAACGAAGAGGGACCACTGCATGTAACACCTGATGTGTGCCTCTGCTTCCTAAGTGGGAGGACAGGAGAGAGAAAACTGAGACAAGATGAAATCTGTGAGTTATTACTTGATGATTGGCTGTGAAGGACAACCTATCCTTGGCCTGCAGGTGTTATTATTGTCTAAAAATGTGACTTTGTCTGAGATTTCAAAGTGGTTGCAATAATATTGCAAGCTTTCAGATAAATATATTTTCCCCCTTTGTTAGGGCTAACTCAAATATCTACATTACACTCGGTGGTTGTGCACAATGTGTTTGTCTATACATTTATGATATAAATTGGCAGTTATTACACAGTTATTTCCAGACCCCTGGCTCTTCCCAAATGCTATACAATCACATTTGATTTCTTCTGTAAGTACAGACCCTGCTGGTAAATGTCACGATGTGACAGGCACAAAGTCTGGTCACAACAATCCTACCCTTAGGGGCCCCAGTGCTGTCACTTCCTCTCAAGTGCGTCGACTACACTGTGGTTGATAGTGAACATAAATAAGAGCAAATTTCAGGGATTTTATGTCTATTGCACTATTTCCGTAAGTTTCAAACAGAGAAAAAAAACCCTTAATGTTATAACAGCAGGATGTGGCATATAAATAGTTTCTGTGATCGCTACCAGTTTAGTCTCATGACCTGTTCTGTGAACTTGTAAAAGGAAAAATTGAATTGAAATTTCTCATTTAAGGCCGATGATATCAGGATGCCAATCCAAGCTACACATATTTAAAATTTCCCTTCATCTAATCTCCTGGTTCCAGTAAAAATAATGGTGATCTCTGACAAAACAGGTAAATGTTACCGTTTGTCCTACCGGATAAGCTCAAGCTGTATGCCAAGAGCAAGCATGACATCAGCTCATTGACCCAACTCAGTAGTAGTTTTTACTAAATTTTAAATTCAAAATGTAGCATACTTTTTTCTTTTTATTGTTGTTCTGATGTTTTCCTGGGTATAATGAAAACAATAAGTGTGACACAAATGTTATTTGGAATGAAAAACACTCATCATTAATAATCTCTTAGTGGCTTAATAATATATTTATACAACATTAGAGTCTCTTTCTTTGGACAAACACCCAAAGAGCCACTGTCTCTGACAAAATGAGTATATGAAGCCCTCTTGTGGTCTACACGTGATTTGGCCAAGCACTCACAACATTCACTAGAATTTAATTCAATTTGCCAAAACATTTACATTTCTCCTATCCCAAAGTCCCACATTTAATTCAGTAGGACTTAAAGTGCCCTGAGATGTAATCATTATTACTTACATCCAAAAGTGCTCACCAAAACTGATAACCTAAGATGCACCTGTCCTCTGAAATCATATGATTTTTAGATGCAGCTTTGAAATATACAAGCATAAACATGATGGACTATTTAAAATATAGATTTCTAAAATTACAAGCTACCTTAAATTTTCAAAACTGTGATTGCATGATGCTATATGATGTGTAGAAGAAGGGTGAAATGGTTCCAAATATCCATAAAATAAAACTCAGACAAACAGAGGTAGGGTTTTTAATTGACTCTTGTGAGACATTGTGGCTGTATCAGAAAGCATTTATAAAGACAATTTTCTTGTCTAATGAGTAATCCGCAGGCTGGACACTATATATAGGAATTTTCATACAAATCTTATATTCATTATTCCCCAAGCTGTTCTCTTTAGGGTGCAAGATAAGAACTTGTGCATGCAAGAACATTTTCATTTTTAAAAGTAACGATTCTGTGACCATGCTTAACTTCCCCATACATACATACAAATATGAACAGGAGATCATAAAACTGTTCTGCCAAGAAAACAAGTTTTTGGTATTAAATTATTATCTTCTGTGCGTTTGTGTTGCACGAACACAAGATGCACTCAGCTATCGAACCCTGACGGTGGGTTACTAGAATTAGATTAGATATTAATGATAAAAACACTTCTTTGTTTAAGAAACCCTGTGACCGAAGAACAAGTGAAGGTAGATAAGTGATCGGTGTTACCAAAACAGACATTTTCGCAACGCGGTACATAAATGCAGCACCAAGCTCGCTCTCGCCAGCTATCCAATCAGAATCCAAGAAGCTGGAGCGCGTGTGTAGCTCGGGCGTGCGGATTGAAGCGAATACGCGTGAGCGACGCACCTAGCGAGATTCCGCTCATATAGAGGTAAGACTGCTGAAACAGTCAGTAAGCAAACATTTGTCATTAATTTTAGCATGTGTTTCCATGTTGGGGTACTACTTTTGCAGTTGAAGTTATCTAATGAGTCTGGCAGATCGCCGGTAAACTGTCCTTCCGGTACTTTTGTCTGACTCTGGTGTTTTTAATTCACCCGCGAGCTAACCGAAGCTAGCTGGTATTAGCTTGTCAATGCGGTCGGTAGTGGCTAGTTGTTGTACCGTTATCCGTCGAGATACATAATAGAAATGTACAGCGCTGCTGCTCTGCCTCCCCATTCTAATTGTCTTGAACTAACTGGCGACAATCTAAAATGGTAACCCTCACACTTTGTCCTCGCCCCAGCATTGTTCTTAGCACGTTGGCTTGTAGTTTCTTGCTACCTAGCTGGCTAACCCGGTTAAGTGCTGTCAGATCTTTGGCACGCCCATACTAAGTGTTTACACCTATGTGTTAGTACGTGAGCTGATGTTAGCGTCCACATTCATTAGATATCGCCCAGAGGTTCCCCGAATGCCATAAGTAGCGCTGGTCATTTTACACTTGTTGAAAATGGAGAGATGCTAACTTTGGTTGACATAGCTTAGCTCAGCTGCTGTTAGCATGTCAATGCGTCATCGGCCTGCGCTTGCTCAACACTGCTGTTGCTGTAGATCGGTGGAAGTTAGCTCAGCTGGTCTGCCTGTCACTCTTCTGCATCGGTTTTAAGTATGAGCCTTCAACGCAGGTTATTTTTGGCAATTCAGTAGCTTCTCTAATTTACAAAGACTCAATGATGAGATACAATTGACGTATTCATCATTCACTTTAAGTAACTTCTGGAAGTAACACCAGTCATTTTGCTGATGATGATTACATGACTTATATAATCTCATATACTTCTAAACAGAGGGAGGAGCTGACACTTGGTCATGGAAGCCAATAAAGGTAAAAATAAATAAATTTTCCATTTGCTACGTTAAAGTAATAGATCTGATGTGTATGTTAAGTTATTCCATTAGTCAATGGGGAAAAAAACTCTTGATGCCAGTTCTTCCAACAATTATTATTTCAAATATACAATTCATTAGCAAATCGTTAGAAAAAGTTGTGAAAAAGGAATTCCGATCCTTTTTATGCACATTATAAATTTCATTTTCATGAGCTTTTTCTAAATCAGCACTCCCCTGAGATTTTTGTCCTTTGAAGATCTAAAATGATCTTCTAATGGGATCTGATGTAGGGCATTGTTCTCATTGTTTGACCTCAGTACTGCCTTTATTACTATTGAATATAACATTTCACTTAACAGGCTTAAGGTTTTGGCTGATATCTCTGGCTCTCTGAACTTTAAGCTGTTATAAAACTACATCAAACATAGTTTTATATTTCTAGTAACGCCTTCATTCCAAGACAAGACTAAAGATGTTAACTATAATGTCAGTAGTTAATAATTCTGATTTAGTCAATTATATCACAAAACAGTATTTGTTGGCTGTTACTTTATTGTTTACCCTATATTGTGTACAACAATGCTGTAATTGCCTAAATATTACATGTAATTACATTTGATACACATTTCTGTTATCACAGTGTGAGATGAAAATCCCTACTGATATTATATGTTGGTTTGGCAGGTAAAGGGGATCAAGGGATGCAAAATCCAAGTGGGCAGGTGGACAGACCCGTCAGCTTCCACTTCTTGGAAAGGTCAGTGCAGCAAACTTTGATTCGATTATGTTTGTAGATATGCTAAAACTGAAAACACTCGTGATTACAATTTATTGTTCAGATCATTAAGCAAGAAAATTGAAACTTTTAAAACGTATAAAAGCTCATTGTAACTAAGTAGTTGTTGTTAGATTAAGTGCCCTTTGTATGGCCCAGAACATATCTCATTGACATTTATCATTTTTCTTGGTGTTTGATAGGATGTAAAGCTTGTTTAGGTAAAACAGCTGTATGAAAATGTAGAAGTAATCATAATTTTTACCAGAATTCTGATACTAAGGAGCTAAAAGATGGCAAGTTACGTAAATTTTTTATTTGGACAACATGCTACTGTTACCTGGTAACTGGTGAATTTTATGTTATTGAATTATTCACATATAATTTTTCACACACACATACATATGTGTGTATATATATGTGTGTGTATGACAGTGTTTGTTTTGTTTTTTATGCTGTCATATCAAAAACATACAAATAAAATCACTGTTTAATCTAAAAAAACAAAAAAATAAATAAAAATTGGATTTAGTTTATTGTAGATTCTTAACAAACGGTTTAGGGTTACAGTTTTTCTTGTAAGACATTATCCTTTATCATTTTTAAATGACCCTTTGTTATGTTTCTCTTCCCTTGTAGCATGCTTCCCAAAGCAGTGAAGAGGCGAGTGCATGCCTTGAAAAGACTACAGGAGCAATGTGCTAACATAGAGGCTAAATTCTATGAGGAGGTTCATGAGCTTGAGCGGAAGTATGCCGCCCTCTATCAGCCACTGTTTGACAAGGTACAACAGATTTTGTTTCTAATAACACATTTCCTTAAAGTTATTTTACTTAACACTAGGCATATATTTTCCTTGACTCCTTGTGTTAATGCGAACAGGGTAAATACTAGCTTTAAAAATAAAACTGAAGATACTCTAGAAAACAAATCTGTAAGGATCACTTGTTGTGTTCCTTACACTAATGGGTGTTTAAGTATGTTTCTGGCCTGATCAGAGGTCAGCAAGGCTGTATCCATGGTGCTAAATTGAAAACTGTTGCAGCAAGTAGTCGACTGTCCTTTGTCAGTCAAGGCTATTTCCAGAGATAGTGACAAGAAGCCTGCCATTCTTAATCACACTGGAGACTGGCAGCTGTAATCCTGCTGCACCTGTCCCGTGTGCATATCGTGTGAGTGTTTGTGTCAATCTCTCTCAAATGGTGTTGGTGTCGGTCTGCGAGCTGAAAATAATCTACTCTTGCCAGATGAAGATGATAATGTGCCTTGAGGCGACTGTTGTTGTGATCTGGCTCTATATAAATAAAATTGAATTGCAATTGAATTGAATAGATGAACGTTTGCCTGCATAGTTAAATTTCATCAATATATCTAAATTTCTGTTAAAATTTTTTAACTTCACTATAATGTCTATCGCAGAGACGAGATATCGTCACAGGAACAGTGGAACCCACAGACGAGGAGTGTGAGTGGCACAGTGACAGAGAGGAAGAGGAGGAGCTAGCTGTAAGTACAAATTTGATTTTCCTTTGGAACCTGATACCACTTTTTTTTTTTAATTTAAATTTTCTTGACTTATAACTAAACCTGTACTTCTGTATAATGTCGTGAGTTTGCTGAGATTGGCTTCTATACAGTAAAGTCTCTGAAAATGAAAGAAAAAGTGTGTCACTCAAGACCTTAAGAACAGGCTGGAATTCACAATTGTTGGTTGCATAAGTGGACATAAAACAAGGTTTTAGGAATTTGCTTCTAATGTAATCTTGCTGCAGTCTGAACTGTCTGATAATTTGGTAATTAATCATGATCTCGGTGCGACATCATTAGTCGAACTAAATATAGATTTTTGTGAACAGTGAGTGTTGATTATCGCTCTTTTCACTCCCTACAGGAAGAAGTAAAGGAAAAAGCTGCTATTGAGGATACAAAGAAAGAGGAAGCCACACCAGAAGAAGACCCAAAAGGCATCCCTGAGTTTTGGCTCACTATATTCAAGAGTGTGGACATGCTTAGTGACATGCTACAGGTACATTTCAGTGATTGATGAGCCTCCTCTGCCTCATCACTTATTTTCTGAATTGTACTTGACTTGTCTGTTGATCTCGTGACAGGAGCATGATGAGCCCATCCTAAAACACCTGAAAGATATTCAAGTCAAGTTTTCTGAGCCAGGAGAGCCAATGGTCAGTGTCTGCCCTGACTGTAATTATGGTTGATTATCATTAGTTACTTAGGCAAGATTTAAATTGGTGTGTTTAATTATCCTTTTTTGTTCTTTCCATAGAGTTTTACATTAGAGTTCCACTTTGAGCCCAATGGTTACTTCAACAATGCAGTTCTCACTAAGGTCTACAAGATGAAGTCAGAGCCTGATCCCTCAGATCCTTTCTCCTTTGAAGGACCAGAGATCATTGACTGTGAAGGGTGAGAACCAGAACATAATACATATACTTGTCAAACATGTGATGTTAAGTTTTAGCTCAGAAATAGATGTGTGGTTTGTGCAGTATTTTTTTTTTGTTGTTCGTATTTTCTATCTAAATCTGTTGATTCTGCATCCCACATATCAACCTCTTCTTGGCAGAGCCTCCAACTTGTGCCCTTTTCTTGCTTACTTGTCTTTTGCCGCCTCTCACTTTTTTATACTTCCTCTCTCTAGCTGTCAGATAGATTGGCACAAGGGGAAGGACGTGACAGTGAAAACCATTAAGAAGAAGCAGAAGCATAAAGGGCGTGGCACGGTCCGCACTGTTACCAAACAGGTCCCCAATGACTCCTTCTTCAACTTCTTTAACCCTGTTAAAGGTGAGAACACACAAACAGGTGCACACGTAATGTATGAAATTACTCAGGAACTCTAAATGATGCCATTCAAAGCTACTTCTTCTTCAAATTGAGAACTGTGTACAGATCTACCAAACCTCCACTCAGAATTCCCAAATTGCAAGAAATGGGTACACTTAATGGGCTGGTAACATGTGTTTACATGCAAGTAGTGTCAAAATAAGTAAGCATATGAGCTGTTAATCATGTATCAGCTAAAGTGAACAGCAGGTGGCACCAGACTCACTGTTTTAAATTGTTCAAGCACTGCCATGAGGAGGTGTAACAGCCAGTGTAACTGTTGCTGAAGCTGAACTTTGTACATTAATCAGCTTTGGGAATTTCATAAACTTTGGTTTTACTATTATTTTCCAGTTTGAAATGGTTGTTACTGTGGTGCTAAACAGTGACTTTAATAATGGACAAAGAGAGAACTAAAAGGTTTAAGGTTAACCACCACCTTTTAATTACATCATGTAGTTTGTTAATGTTATTATTTACAACTACGTTTAACAGAGCTGGCACTCTGGGTTCCCTAACAATATTAAATTTATTCCAAAGTACCACAGGATTTTTTTACGGCCTTTAGCCTGTTGCATCTCAAATTAGTTTAGTGCAATTTAATTTAAATAAGCAAATCAAACCGTTCTGATATTATGCAGCCTCATTGACACAGTTGCCCCATTTAAAAATGAGGCAGGTCAGTCTCAGTTGAATAAACATCAGGTGAATAATATAGTGTCAGTTATGCAAATCTTGAATTTAATAATTCTTCTTCAAAAGATTATTAAGTCAGGGCAGGATACACCTTCAATGACTGTGTAGTCTTTCCTGTATAGACAGCTTACCTGTCTGACAGGCCTGGACTTATTCTGACTTTGAGGAGGTGACCTGATTACTCATTGGCTACACCAGTGTTTGTCCTACAGGTTCAGTCATAGTCTTGGTGTATGACTAGTGGATATAAATACCTCCTTGTCAAGTGATCCATATGACTTAACTGCTGTGCACCTCATTGGCATGTCAAGATTTTGATTTATTGAAAACTTTTAGTGGGCAAATAGTTGGCAGAGATATCGCCATCTTCCCTAAGAGGAAGCTCATTCTCAGTAGTTACACTGTTTTGTGTGTCTGTGTCTTAGTGCTGCAGCTATTGATTATTTTAGTAATCAAGCAATCTGTCGAGAAATTGGATAAGAAATGCTTTTTTTTGTCTTAATTTATACATTTTATATATACACATATGTGTGTGTATGTATGTATTATAAAAAATAGGTTGTTTGGCCTTAACCCTCTGGGGTCGAGGGACGCGCCTGAGCGTCAAAATCACATGAACAATTTAAGCCAACACAGCAAAAAGACGCAGCGACCCAGGATCTCCATTTAAACTTGGTTCGAAAGTGCGGACTTCAAACTATACACTACTTTTTAAATCATGTTAATAGGCCACGCAAAACCAGAGATGATAAAAACACATGTGATGTTTTTTTCTAAATAAAACAGCGGTGTTTACAGCGGGAACGCTCGGTATAAACAGCGATCTCTACGGACGCCGCTAGCAAACACTCTCCCTTTGCGGGTGAAAAAAAGGGGGAAAAAAACATCCCTTAAATATTAGTAAAAAAATGTACCATGTCGACCAATCAAAAAATAATATGGCAACATGTGGCATTTGGTTGTTTGGGAAGAGGGGGAAGTTTTAGGAGTGACACTAGCGAGAGAGAGTAGGCGAGCGAAAGAGGAAGAGAGCGAGTTTAGATACGTGAGAGATTTCTGATGTTTAGCGTGTTTGGAGGCTAGAGTTAGTGTGTAGTGTAGTCGTTGTTTGGTTTTGTGTCTCAGTTACACTAGTGAATGTCACAGTTGCTCCAAAAAAAGCCACCAAAGGCAGATTGCAGTGTAAAGGCTATATCCATGTAAAAGACAACAGTGACACACCTCCTGCTGTCTGACCTGCAGGTTTATCCCTGTAGTGAGCTCATCTGTCTTATAGTAGACAAAAACAATTTTTTTTGGAGTGGCACAAAAAATGGTATGTCTTCTTATTTGATGTAAAACACCTGATTGTTCTGTAAATAGTTTTAAATGGTTATTTTAACAAAATACGCCTGAGGCCTTGGCTGCATTTTTAGGTCAATAGTGCCTTATAACTTTGTTGTTTGCAAAACTTGTGCATAATTTTTAGAAATATACAATTTCCATTAGCATTTTTTCAAGTTATGAAAATGATTCGTTAAGCAATTTTGTGGTTTTTACAGTAAAAAATATAACTTTTTTCTACTCGGATTGTAGATTCTACTCCCTGAGTATAGATCAATTGTGCTAATACAGTGTGTCAAAATGAAAAAACAAGTCCATTTTCAGATATTTGAGGCTGTGCTGAAAAGAACGATACCAAACAATGGTAAAACGGTAAAACATCAAAAGAAAAATTTGTGGCAAATTTTTTTTCTATAATTAAATTACTTGACGATTCATTGCAGCCATACCTGCATACTCTTATATATCAAAAAATTAGTTGTGCTACAACCGTACGCTTTATTAAAGATCTCTGGACAAATTTCAATTTTCCTTCCAAATCTTAAAGTGTGGGACTGTTGGGGATCTGCTGTTAAATTTGTGAAACTCACCTGTCATGTAAACAAGATGATTTTGACCGGACAGGTATAAAATTTGCAAAGAATAACATGCGTAACATACATAACACTGACCAGTGTGGGCACAGCCTCATCAATCAATCAATCAATCAATCAAAATACTTTATTGATCCCCAGAGGAAATTATTTAGGTTACAGTGCTCCAGATATTAACAACAGACAATAAACTAAAGAAATAAACCACAATATATACTTCAAAATATATATATATATGTACATTCACAAATACTCAACAAATAAATAGCAGGAAGAGGAAGAAGGAAGAAGGAAGAATGTGTGCAAAAACAGGTGTATCAGAGACTGTGTTAAGCGGATGAGTTGTACAGGGAGATGGCCACAGGCAGGAATGATTTCCTGTGTGGTTCAGTGGTGCTTTTCGGTAACCTCAGCCTCTCACTGAACGTGCTCCTGTGACTGACCAGCATGTCATGGAGTGGGTGGGAGGTGTTATCCAACATTGTCTTAATCTTGGACAACATCCGCCTCTCCGACACCACCTTCAGTGTGTCCAGCTCCATCTCCACAACATTACTGGCCTTACGGATCAGTTTATTGAGTCTGTTGGCATCTGCAACCCTCAGCCTGCTCCCCCAGCATGCGACGGCGTAGAGGATTGCACTGGCCACAACAGACTCATAGAAAATCCTGAGCATTGTCCGGCAGATGTTGAAGGACCTCAGTCGCCTCAAAAAATAAAGGCGACTCTGGCCCTTCCTGTAAAGTGCTGTGGTGTTTTTAGTCCAGTCCAGTTTATTGTCTATGTGTACTCCCAGGTATTTATAGTCCTCCACAATGTCAACATTGACCCCGTGGATTGAAATAGGGGTCAAGTGTTTTCTGGTCTTCCTGAAGTCCACAATCAGTTCCTTGGTTTTTGCCACGTTGAGCTGCAGATGATTCTGCTCACACCACGTGACAAAGGAGTCGACCACAGCCCGGTACTCTGTCTCATCACCCCTGCTGATGCATCCAACCACTGCAGAGTCATCAGAAAACTTCTGAAGATGGCAAGTCTCTGTGCAGTGGCTGAAGTCTGTGGTGTAGAGGGTGAAGAGGAAGGGGGAGAGGACGGTCCCTTGTGGTGCCCCTGTGTTGCTAATTACCTTTTCAGACACACACTGTGAGAGACGCACATATTGTGGTCTTCCTGTCAGGTAATCAACAATCCAGG
>VUQR01011753.1:0-23543 GCA_015108515.1 Hemichromis elongatus
TATATATATATATATATATATATATATATATATATATATAATTAAATACCGATGAAACTATGTGTATTTATAATAATTATTTATCCCATTTTATTCTTTTGCTCCAATAGAGTAAGATTATGTGATTTCACTTGCTCTACTATCAAAACCCAGTGAGTGTTCTGCCTTCACGCATTTAGATGGCGATCTAGCACTCCGGACAGTTGCATCAGTTCCTGTGTATGCGTGTAAATGGCTGTGCTGTGGCTGCAGCACGCTACTTTTTATTCCCGGGACGCAGAATAGTAATAAATCCTCCTCTGCTAGGAAAGGCTGTGATCATAATATAGACGTCACCCTCCTGCTCGAGTTGGATCAACCAAGCCAAGTGCGCAGTTATTTGTAAGGTACAACAACAACAACAACCTCCAGCACCATGCCCATGGATAGAGATTTCTCAGAGATCCCCTCGCGCGGAGACGATAACTGCGTCAGAGCCATAGCAAACACAGCCTTGAATTGCTCCGGATCTCTCTACTAAGAAAAAAAAAACGAGAGAGAGAGAGAGAGGAAAAACAGAAAGGGACTTGGTCGCGTTGCGGGCTGTTGTCGCAACAAATAGGACACGAGACGTGGATTTAAAGGTATTTAATAACTGCGACACTGGATGTAGAGATCTTGACGTGCACACCCGTGCGCTAGTGTAACGTGCCGTCATTGTGCTGTTCGGTGCGCACGTCTTTAGCGTGTTCTACATTTAAATGGGTACTGTGTAGCTCTCTTGGCACGGGGCTGCGCTTACAGGACGTCGCGGACTTCATAGCTTCATGTGTCTGAAACGTGTGCACGCCTCGTAGCCCCCCAAAAATGAAGTGCAGCAGTTTCCCCGAGCTCAGTTTTGCCTTTGTGTTTATTTTTAATTCCGTTTGAGTTCAGACGGGGAAGTTGACGTTCAGCGTGGCGATTATGAAACACCGAAAAACTGTACTACGCACTTTTCTATTCTGCTTTTCTGAAGTGGCACGCCCACTCCTGTGCAATGTGGATGCCCCGTGCTATTAAATTCATGTGCTGTATTCATAGATGCGAACACTGTCGCACTGTCTGCGCAAATTTAATCAGTTTCCCCCAAGATTTATAAAAAGAGCAGAAGCGGTCTACCAGAAAACGCACCGTTAAGCACTCGAGGAGGCTTTTTTTTATACTACACGTCAGTTTTGTTTTGCCAACAGATGGGGGCACTCTTTCAGAGAGACCATCGGTGAGGGTGAATGGGGAAATATAAGGGGGTTCTGAGAAACAGAGGGCGATAGTAAGCCCCTTAGTACTATAATAAAATAATTGAAGTGAACTGCAGGCATATTACAAAAAAACTACTGCCTATAATAGATTTCATGTAATTAGTGAAAGTAGTTACTGTGGCAGAAAACATAAAAACAGTCATAAGTTTACAAAAGTAAACTTGTCTGAATATGAAGCCTGAACGTTTTTGAAGTTGGACCCGTTTGTCATATGCTTTCCTTTTATTTTTAAACAGTCATGGAGGAAAGTGCCGCAGCAGCCCCTGGCACCGGTGTTGCCCCATCACTTCCAAGACCTCAGTCTTCCTCCTTTATCCCTTCACGCAGCATGCTGGAGTGGAGACGGAGGGTCAAGTCCGAGTATATGCGCCTTCGCCAAGTCAAACGCCTTAAAAAAGCAGAAGAGGTCAAAGTGAGTCACATTGATGTCATACAAGTTAAATTCAGATGTTCAGTTTCTTTTTCAGGGTCTGTGAATGAAGATAAGCTTGTAGTTAAATTTGGCACAAGGCATCTTTTCTCTTGTGCAATCAGTGTTTTGTGCAATGGTCCCTAACAAATAAAGAGCAAAGCTTAATTTGTACATGGGACACCGGTATGTCTTCTGTATGCAGTTCTCAATGCATTTGTTATATTAATCCATAGTTTGTCTTGTTAAACTTGCTCTTTTTTTTTTCTAGACCCTTTTTATGTCTAACAGGCAAAAGATTGAGCAACAGACAAATATCCTAAACACAGAATGGTCCAAGCTCCGTATTCAGTCCATCCCTCTGTCAACCTCTAATGGGGGCCTGGCATCCAAAAAGGTGGGTGTGTAGTGTGTCAGAGAGAGACAGACGGAGGAAATTATGGGGCACTGATCTAGCTATAGTTGAGCAGGCAACCTGTATGCTGTAATGCAGACGCCAGGGTTTGAAACCACTGTTTAATGCTTTTATTCCCCATGCGTATTCTCCTTTGTCCACTTTCATGTCTTCTCTCCACTGTCCTATCACAATAAAGGTTAAAAGCCCCCAAAAATATACTAAAAAGAGAGAATATAGATGGAGAATATTATGACAACGGCAGGTCACAAGACTTGCACTATTATCTGCACTTTGCAGTATGTCTTCTTATTCCTGTCCAAGATGCTCTGGCTAAACTAGAAATCCAATATATTTTTATAATGTGAAAGTGTTGTGAGGAAACCCCTTCTTGAACATCATGTTGAGATCTTCAACCCCTCCCAAACATCTATCTACCGATCTACATCTACCGATTCCCACCGGGATGGAAAAGAGGAGTGTGGTAGAAGTGGATCATATAAAAGTCTGCAGCCCTGTGGGAGCTTATAATGCATACAGCCTGATGGTATAACCACATCTTTCTCTTCCCCCATGATGTCATGATCTGTTGTATAGTGTTAAATGGTTTTATTCTCCCTGCTCAGGGTCAAGCATCATGTGCAAAGTTATTAAACAGCCAAGTGATGCACCATGTTGTTCTAGGATCTGGTGATTCTCAAGCCACCTCTGGTTATCTTACAGGTGTGTACGGTGGAGTTTGGCTTCCCGGGATTCAAAGCTCAAGCCATTGCCATGAGACCACTGTCAACAGTAGCTGGAATCCCCTTTATGTACTCCTGGTCCCCTCTGCAGCACAACTTTATGGTATAAATAAAACACAATTGTTGTTGATACGTTACAGTGTCATAGCACGCTTAGAGCACACTGAATATAACGTGTTACTACTTCATCTGATTCTAGTTGTGAGTTAAATGGAAACTGATAATGTTCTGCTATTTGCTGATCAAATTCTTTGTTCATGGAACTTTAAAGGCAGCCGAATAAACTCAGGAATATATGTTATCGAGCTAAAGCTCGATTTTCTCTTTTGTTCCACAGAAGTTACATTTTGATTGTAATTGTACAGTTTTGGTTCCTCTGAAGCGTCTGCAGTCGCAGACTTGTTTTAACCAAAGTTTGTATGTGCTAGGTGGAGGATGAAACCTTCCTCCACAACATCCCCTACATGGGCGATGAAGTGCTCGAGCAAGATGAGGCTTTCCTGGAGGAACTCATCGACAACTATGATGGTGTTCATGGGGACAGAGGTTCGTATTGAATCTGCAAACGCGAGACAAATTAAAGGAAGCGGTGTAAGTGCCAAGCAAGTGTCTTAGTGGGATTGAACATAATTCTTCGAAATAACATATTTCCTCATTTTCCTCTGATTGTTTATTTATGATCGGGGTGGGGAGTACTGCCTAATATGTTGGTCCAAAACTCTCCAATAGGTGTTAAGTTGAAATTTGGTGATTTTAAAATTTGCATCATTTTCATACTTCTCTAATCAAACAGTCCAGTGGGTAGGATAAAAGGGATAGCCTAGAACAACTGATTATTTTTATTTTCAATGATCCTGCTCCTTTTAAAACCGCATAGACTTTTTGCCATCTTAATCTTATATGACATCTCGATTGTGTTCCAGAAGGAGGGTTCATCAGCGACGAGATCTTTAAAGAGTTAGTGGACGCACTGAGCCAGTACTCTGACCACGAGGAGGACGAAGAAGAGGAGGCTTCAGCAGCAACTGTTGGGGAGATGACAGGGAAGAAAGAAGAAGAGAGGGTGATGAGGAGGAGCTCAGTGGAGGGCTCAGAAGAGAATAAGGCGGGATCTGTGGCGTTTGTCAGGAGGAAGAGGAGAAGCACTACTGAGGGTGAGTCTTCGGAATGGCGCATGTTATCGTGTTTTTCAGATGATGAGGACAAGAAAAGTACAGGCTCATGCTGTTCGTGTCACTGCACTGTACACCTGCCACAAGGTCGCCCTGAAACAGCAGCTCTTGAGTTGACATTGTTTGCTTTAAAGCTGCCTCTGTGTGTGAGTGAACCCGTTTGTCCATGACACTGATACGGCCCAGCTCTAATTACAGAACTGAGTGACCTGCTGCACCAAGCTTTATGGAAAACTAGGCTATATACACACTGCCCAACAATTCATTTGAAGCATACCTGGGTACGCTTTCATTAAGTGACTAATTCAGAAAAACGTGTAGAAGAAGGGAACATGAATCAAAAATAATCATAAAAGTGTTCTTATTACATAATTTTTTTCTCTTTTTTTATGTTTTTTTCTTTTAAAACAAGTGACCTTGAGAATGAAAGGAACTTTACCACTGCAAAAGAACATGTTGCATAACCTTTGTTTGTGAGTTTGTATCAAAACCTGATGTCTGAACAAACCTGGGAAGTTCACATGACAACCTCTGGTCGTTGTCTCCCACAGTGAAGGACATGTCCAGCAGCAAGAAGATCCCCAATGATAAGATATTTACAGCGATCGCCTCAATGTTCCCCTACAAAGGCACCACAGAGGAGCTGAAGGAAAAGTAAGAAAAGTGTAGTGTATCCGGGGGATCCGTACGCACAATGCCGGGCAGCCTGTTGCTTAGTGTTCACCATGGAGACGAAAGCTGTCAGGGAGGAAAGTAATAATAGTCGCTCCCTGTCAGGCTCTCTGACTCAAAGGGGGTAGTTACATCAGCATCTGAAAGAGCTGTGCTCATGAAAAAAAAAAAATCCTCATCTTTGTCCAGCACTGTTTCACTAAGTTAAATGAGCGTATCAATAGTGTGCCACAAAGAAGTGACATATCCCGCTGAAACTTTTCATATGTCCTCCACAGGTACAAGGACCTCTTGGAGCCGCCGAGTCCAGTGAAGCTGCCCCCTCTCTGCACCCCCAACCTAGACGGACCTTTTGCAAAGTCTGTGCAGAGGGAGCAGTCGCTACACTCCTTCCACACACTCTTCTGCAGACGCTGCTTCAAATATGACTGTTTCCTCCACCGTAATGTCTTCTTTTATATTTTTCATGTTTAAAATGTATATATATTAAGATTATAGTATTCCTTCTGAGTTTTGGGGTATTATATTTATTATTTCTGAGTCTTTTTTTTTCCCATGAAGCTTCTACTAACAACCACAAATGAAAAATAGGGGTCAAAACATTTTTCTTTCTGTTGATGAAGCTTTTCATGCTACACCCAATGTTTACAAGAGGAAGAATAAGGAGATCCGCATGGAGACCGAACCATGTGGTGTAGACTGCTTTCTGTTACAGGTATGCCTGCAGTTTTTTTTTAACTGATGCATTCATGCATTCTCTGCACATTACAACTCCTTATGTTTTCCTCCTCGTCAATATTTCGAATGTGCTACATCTTTTCTCTTGTGAAGAAAGGGGCTAAAGAGTTTGTGGATCAGAATATGTTACGGTCACAGAAGTCTCGGAGGCGACGGAGGCAGCCCCGGCCCACCAGCTCCAGTTGTCCTGGACCATCCGGCTCTGCTGAAGAACCCAAGGAGGGTGACAGTGACCATGAAACCACCTCCTCCTCAGGTGCAGCGCTTTCTCACTTCACTTTCACTTCACTTCACATTCACTTACTCTTGAATGAATAAATTAATTAATTAATTGATAAAATCAGTCCAGGTGTTTGGGTTAGGGGAACTCTTCTTTCTGGTAGCACAAGGCTTTCTCCTTTATGAGTTCATGCAGTATAGATAGTGTATATATTTTAATGTGTCTCTGAGACTCCAATTCACTCGATTCATGAGTGGATTTACACCCCTTCCCCACCCACTCTGACTTACCCTCTTAAGGAAAGTGAAATTTGGCTAGAGATGACAGCTTTCAAGTCATATCCTCTCTACTTTGCCTCCCCTCTTCAATCTTCTTGTAGTATCAGCTCTCTCTTGCCAAGAAAAATAAACTAGCCATTAGTTTTGCATGCTTCAGCCTCAACATAAACACACTGTTCCGTCTCCTCCTCACTACTCCTATTGCACTATATTCTTTTAAATTTCTACTGCCTTCTTTGTGCAGAGAGCAGGAGGAAGGAAACAAGCGAACCCAACCCCCCCCCCCAGCTGCAGTTTTTCTTTCTCTTATTCCCTCCCAGGTTGTTGTTGATTTATATCGGTTCCTTAACAGAAGTCTCTGTTAGTTTTGGAAACTCCTGGTACTCAGCCAGTGACTCAGCAGAGTCTCCCACATGTGTTGGGATAATGTGGAAAGAGCAGATTGTTGAGCAGATTAATAAAGACACTCAGCGTCGGAGCATGTGGTCACAGTAATGCTGCATTTAGTCTGTTGCCTGGCAACATGTGCTGTCTTGAATTATGGATGCACGAGCATCATTGTTGGATTTCCAAAACCCCAGTCAAAAACTCACAGTCCCCTTTGTGTCCATTTATATACAAAGATGGCTTCTATTAATAGCAGCTTTTATTTTTGTGCAAGGTTGGAACACCTTTTATTGCACGAGTGCGGATAAAAGCTGTCACAAAGTTTGCCAAGACCAAGTAATTTTAGGTGTAGGTAAAAAAAATTGGACAATAAGATTACCAGCTGCAGTCCCCTAAGTATGTTTGTGTCTGTGTGTTTGTGTGTATAAAACAGAGGGGAATTCACGGTGCCAGACTCCCACCAAGCTACGTCCAGGAGATGATGACGGGGAGCAGCAGTCGTGCTGTGTCGTCCAGTGGAGTGGAGCAGAGGAGTCACTTTTCAGGGTACTACACGGCACATACTTCAACAACTTCTGCTCTATTGCTCGCCTCATCGGTACAAAGAACTGCAAGGAGGTAAAACATGCAGACGCTTGACAGTTTCAGAATGATTCTGTGTTCACTTGTTTTGTTCAAGGCGCCTATTTTTAAAAGCTGGTGTTAAAACTACTAAATGTTCGTCACCACTAATCATTGCGCTTTTTTCAGCTGTATCCTTCTTCTGCGTCCAGATAGGATAGCTACATTACCCACAGTGTAATTAGATTTTAAACTGTGTAGTTGAGAGTTTATAATATGTTTTGCCTGTAGCAGCAAATGTAGCCTGGAGACATAAAGCCTCAAGCAGAAGTGAGGAGCGGTGTACAGAGATTTCTTGGTAACTCCCTGCCTTCAGATTCCTTTGATTTCCTTTTCAAACCCCCCTTTAGAGCATCTTGACTCAGCTGACACCATTTTATACATTTTGCACAGCCCCATCATAAATCACAAATAGCTTTGTTAAACAGTTTCAGTCATTTGAACCAATACACCAGTAAACAGACGTTAAAAAGTAGCTCACTTTATAATGACAGAACAGATGCTTTCATAGGAAAATGCAAGTAAAACAGTTCTTAACATCTTTTGTAGATGAACAAAAACGAAAAAGTCAAAAAGAAGGCCAGTTGTGCCTGATTACCTCTCACATCTGTTGATTACTAACTATACTAACTATGAAATGTGTTTTTTGTAGTCTATGAACTCAACTAAAACTCTTTAAAACTGATTCATAGTTGTTTTGAAATAAAGTACAAACCATACCTGTGCTGCTGATTTCTTTTGCGTCAGTCCCAGTATAATAACGTGCATCCGCTACTTGTGGTTTTATGGTCCGGATAATTGGACTGACTACAGAGAGAATGGCATATGGCACCATAAAGAGGAATGCCAACCAGATGTGACGTCTCTCATTTTCCCTCATGACGCAGTTGTTCAGACATTCCCAGCTTCCCTTGGGCTGTGCTCTGTTGGGAACATTTTGCTACTTTAAAAATATAGATTTCAAACATTGTTATACTTGTGCATTTATCTAAAAAGCTTCACCCTTGATATCCAACCCCTGTATCCCCCAAATAAATCTGTATTGGGCTGTCACGGCCCTGCTAATACTCTGACCGCCCCACCCACTCACTGCTTCTCTGAGGGGAAATGCTGAAACCAGCTGCATTAGGTATGTGTACATCCCAGGAAAGAGGCCAGAACTGGGTTTTAGCAACCAGGAGTGGTTGAGCATGTTTTCCCACAGATACACGCGAATGTCTGGTCTCTGCAGTGGAGTTTTATATAAGCAGCATGTTTTGAAATTTGGGTGCCTTCATTACTTTGCACAAAATAATTGCAGAACATCTTCATATTTGTTTACTTGCGCGCTGAACTTGCAAGACGATATGTCATCCACACGTTATTGTCATTTCCCAAAGGTCTACGAGTTTGCAGTGAAAGAGGTTCTGATCCATCGTGTTCCTTTGGAAGATGGAGGCATCTCCCCTCAAAAGAAGAAAAGGAAACATAGGCAAGAACTCCATTGTTATAATCTTTTTTTCTGACTTATTATTTGTGGAATCGGTGTGAAAGATATTAAAGCTTTTAGCAAAAAGGAATAAAGCTTTCTAATGTGTTTGATTTAACAGGTTGTGGGCAAAGATTCAGCTTAAGAAAGGTATGTGTAACTAAAACAAGCATGTTTTTTTTTAATGCCTTTCATACAACACAGCTTACTGTTCCAGTCTGAGGGCTTTGTCCTCTGTTGTTCCAGATAACTCATCCAATCAAGTGTACAACTATCAGCCATGTGACCACCCTGACCACCCATGTGACAGCTCCTGCCCGTGTGTAATGACCCAAAATTTTTGTGAGAAGTTCTGCCAATGTGAGCATGAGTGTAAGTGTTGACTTTTTTATTCATTTCATCACAACTTGTAGCTTAATTCTACCAAAAATACAAGCCTGATTGGCCATGTGATGCTCATAGAAGATTGTTTGTCATAATCACATTTTCCACTGAGAAGCCGCTTGCCAGGCCACAATAGAGCAGGGCAGCAGAACGATTCTGCAGTAGTCTGGCAGCGGTCAGGGGAGAAATTGTCCTCTGGCAGGGATAGGTGGGTGTCTGCTTCACAGAGAGCTGCATTCACAATGAGCTATTTGCTGCAGCAGCAGTGCCCCAGAACTGTGTTTTCATAAATGGCCACATGGTGGAGAAATGCGTTTTCTGGGAAGTTGATAATGAAGGGAGAGGATAAGATTAAGCAAACATTTTTCTGTGGTCTAAGAAGAGTCTTTTTTTTCTTCTTTTTTTTTGCTTGATTTGTTCATATGCGCTGGTTTAGTCACCTTTTCTCCTCCCATCCCCTCATTACCTCGCCTTTTCCCGTAGCAGAAAAGAACTGGGGCCAAACAGGAAGCAGGCCCTAGTTCCACATGTGTGCGCTCTAAAAACTTGGAGTGAAATCAAAGGGATGTGACAGGCTCTGTGCTTGATATACAGCATCATCTTATGCATCAGTATGAGTCAAATAGCTTGAGCTAAACAGGACTTGATGATACAGAGGTTTAAAATCCACTCGTGGTAGAAATGGGAAGTGAAGGCAGCAAGAGAGGGTGAGAAATGTAGCCCTGAGCAGCCTTAGTATGAATAGTTTTTTTCCAAGCATAGGCTACTGGAAAGACATTCGTTTATTCTTGCTTGAGCCTTCCATTCATCTGCCCTGAGGGTGTTATGTTACACGCCTCAAAATTGTATTTCAGCATGTCTGCCAGCAGAGGTCTCTGATTGATGAACCTCTCAGCATTACTCAACCTCTGAGCTCCTTTCCCGCAACTGTATTTCGAAATTCAGTTTTTTGTTTTTAGTTGTTTTTTTTAATCATAATGATATTTCTTCACGTTATGTAATTTCTGGAATGCTGCTAACTTTATTTTTCTTTATAAAACATGTCAACGATTGCTCTTTCAAAGCAGCTGTGTGTCTAAATGTTTACTAGGCCAAAACCGCTTCCCAGGCTGCAGGTGTAAGACTCAGTGCAACACTAAACAATGTCCCTGCTACCTGGCTGTAAGAGAATGCGACCCAGATCTTTGCATGACATGCGGTGCTGCAGACCATTGGGACAGCAAAGTGGTCTCATGCAAGAACTGTAGCATCCAGAGAGGCCTGAAAAAGGTACGCTGGATAATGTGGCTGTTTAAAAATTGCAAATCAATATTCATTTATTCTAAAGAGTAAAATTTAGTGGTATTAAATAACTCAAATGTCATATGGCGTTTTTAGCACCTGCTTTTGGCTCCCTCCGACGTTGCTGGGTGGGGCACATTCATCAAAGAGCCTGTTCAGAAGAATGAATTCATCTCTGAATACTGCGGAGAGGCAAGTCTGTGAAATTTAGTCGATTTTATTTCCAAATGCATTATTCATGCTTCGTGCTTACAGTGTTGTTTTTCCTATATGTGTGCATAAGCAGCTGATCTCTCAGGATGAAGCGGACCGACGTGGAAGGATTTACGACAAATACATGTCTAGCTTCCTTTTCAACTTGAACAATGGCACGTATTCCTCACGACGTAAAATTATAAGCCAGGCGTACCACTGCAGCGTATTAAGAAATCCGTAACGTACTCGGTTTCTCTCTTTAGACTTTGTTGTGGATGCCACACGAAAGGGGAACAAAATCCGCTTTGCAAATCATTCAGTTAATCCCAACTGCTATGCTAAAGGTCAGTGAATGAGGGGGTGGGGTCACTTTGCTTTACTATATGAATTCAGCAGCTTTGTAAGAGTTATGTTGCCTGATGTTATATTCCCTGCCATTGCAGTGGTGATGGTAAATGGAGACCACCGTATTGGAATATTTGCCAAACGAGCTATCCTTCAAGGAGAGGAGCTCTTCTTTGACTACAGGTACACTTGAAGGCCTCTTTTTAATCTCTAGCTTCAAGAGATGCTGTTTACAAACTCACACTCTTCTCACTGTGTTTCCTCCCACAGATATAGCCAAGCCGATGCCCTCAAATATGTAGGAATAGAGAGGGAGGTAGACTTGTCTTAGCTTCATCGGCTGCCTACCTTCAGAACTGGTCCTTAACTCCCCAGCCACCTACTAATGCTTCTTTCTCTGTCTGCAGCATCACATTTAGCTGACAAATTTCTATCAGCAGTCACCATCTCTGCCCTCTCTGCTGCACTTCCAAAAATAGAAAGCCCCTCCCTGCTGTTTGCAGGTGCTCATGCGCCACAAACACTGTACCAGCTCCTTCAGTGACAGCCATCCGCTCTCCTCCTCATCTGCTCAGACCCATCCATCTACCTGTAAAACTGTATCTACCAAGCTTAAACTATTTAAAGTGGAAATACTGTTAACCGCTATCACTTACTGTACCAAGAGCATCTCACCTTTTTTATCCCATCTCGTCGAAGCAAACAAAGCCGAAATAACCCATAGCACAGTGTGTTACTCTCAGCAGTTCTGTTACTGTACTTATTGACGGGCTTTTCTTTGAAAATTCAGTATGTAACGCAAGTTTTTACAGTGTATGTAATGATGGTAAATGAAATGCATGTGACAAACTATCCATTAAACATGTTAGATGCAACATTAGCTTTGGACAGATGCTGTTCACGTGCAGTCACGCAGTATTGTAGTATGAGGTTAACCCGTCGCCGTTTTACAGAGAAACTTGATCAGGTTGCGCAACTCGATGCGTTCCCCTGTGAATTTTCCCTGCAGCTAGCGACGTCGTCCATCTTTATGGTAAAACAAGTTATTGTGCATTTATATCACTGTTCTGCAAAAATAGGCAACCGGACGAGAAACCGACTGACTGAATGTAACCTGTAGATGATGGTGAAGAGATCTCATTCCTCTTTTTATTTTAAGCGTTATCCTATTATTGGTACTCAGACTGGCATGCATATGTCAAGCATTTACCTTCGTGTTTACGTCAGCTCGACACTTTCGCATTTTGCCAGGAAAGCAAGTCACAGAGTAGATGTTTCCTTTGCAAATTAAATAAGTGCCAAATGATTCCAGGAAGAAAAGTGCTGAAACAACATGGCTGTGTTGCGTAACAAAGCTGTGTTAAAGGTAACCTTTAGAAGGTTATGACCATGGAAAAAGCAAATTTGTTAGTGTTTGACCAAATATTAAGCCCCCCCACACACACACACACACGTGAGTGTAAATGATCCTTTTTCATTTATTTTTCTTTATTTTTTTTATGTCCACACTTGCTGTTTGCTCTGTTCTTCATTTATAAAACATCAAAAGCCCGCTTTTAAATTAGATCTTTCTCAGTAGAGATGAACAAAATGGAGTTTAATGCTGTGTACAGTGTATGCCTATAAAAATAAAAGTTTAACTTTATACATTAAAGATGCCATCCTGGTCCTTATCTGTGCTAAATCGTCACTACATTGAAAGTGTGGAGACCTCAGCTCAAACAACACATTGATTTCCTTCAAGCTTCATTTATTGAGATGACAGTTCGGCTTTGCCTTGCTTTACACAGTTATGGTCATTTACAGTGAAACTATTACAAAACAACCTCAAGCAGAGAGAACAGAAAAATAATCTACATTTCAATGTGATCAAAACATAACTTTAATCTTCATTTCTAGAATTTTGTTCCAGAAGGATTTAGTTAGATGTTGCAGAGAAATCTAACCTGCCTACTCTTCGTATGATTTCCGACATGATATCACCGTTCACAGGGTGTCTGCAGATTTTTAAGGCCTTTATAGACATTAAAATCTCTAAGTGCTAACAGAACACATTACACACAAGCCACAATTCCTTTATTGAGCCTAATTTAAGCCCCCTTTTTTTTTTAATCCTGTAAATTCTGGCGTTAATCTAAGCTTTAGCTCATTAAAACACTGCTCAGAAAGTTTCACATTTGAAATTGTCAGCACATACCCTGTCTTAGCTAACATCAAGCTGGCTGACTCCCCCTACTGGCCGCTGACCCATCTCTTTTCCTCCATTACGAGGCTGCAGGATGGTCCCTTCAGGATAAGGTCATCTGATGCCTGTACACACAGGAGCCATACTGAACAACACTTGTTACCATCTCACTGTACTACTGTTGGTGCACTACAATAAGTGAGCTGAATAGTTGGCATGAGTGCACAGTTTGCCGTTATTTTAACATCAGGTTGTATCTTGGTGGGAAAAATGTAAATACAAAACATTAAAACATCAGACCACACAAACACACGCTCCAGGGACCACATATGAATTAATTGGTGAGGTGCAATCATGTGACACTGCTAATGCTGAAAGCTTACAGTCCATTTACCAATAAATACAGTGAGATATATACATTTATATGATAAAGAAGTCGACTCTTTGCTAAAAGGCAACAAAGCATATTTGACCCAAGTTTTTTGATGTGGCGATTGTCCAAATAACAATAACATAAATCATTCTTCGATCATCACAAACCATCAGTTTCACTCTGTTTGCTCACTTTTCGCTCTCATTCGTGTTATTAAAGTACATTCTGAAAAATAGAGCCTGTATTTGCCAGTTTTGGCCAAATCTGTACATGTTCATACATTATTCGCAAGTCGTGCCTTTACAGTAATTGCAGTTTTTACATCTACTGTACATTCTTTCACTGTACAATTTCGCACAGTCCTGTCCATCTGTAACGGAAGAAAACCAACAATGTTGAGTTTTGGAGGTGTATTAGTGCTACAGAGAACAAGTACTGTACTTTCTTTATCCTGAGCATTCTAAAAAGCTACAATGAATAGTTTTACTTTCAGTACTAAGCAGTCTACAATAAAAACAGAGCAGGTCTTCAGTGTAGTGTCTGCCCATACATTACAGAGTCTGAGGATATACATTCAAACCATTCCATTTGACTGTAGCTTTTCTTGTACAAACTGAAGGATTTTTAAAAACAAGTCACTTGACACATTATTCATATAGTTACGTATACACCCATTGCATCCTACTTGCTATTGTGCATTAACAAATTAAACTGAGGCATTAACATTATTGGTGGTTGGAAGAAGCTAATATTATTGCATGTTACTGCAAAGTGCGGTCATGCTCTACATATGCATAGCTGATATGTTGCAAATGTGTTACTTTTTTCATTGTTTTCCACATACACAATAGTGCTTTAGTGTACACAAGGAGCTGCAGTGAGTGATGATAGCCCTAAGCTTTGGTTGCACCACAGATCAAATGATATTTCATCTTGCCAGAGATGAAAATTTCATGTGACTGCAGAATTTTCCACTTTTTCACTGAAAGCAGCTAAACAAGCAGCAGTAGCAGTGATGACTTTGTGGTCAGCTACTGTACTATAATATAATGAAAAATATTTTAGCAATATGAGCTAAAAGAAAAAGATTAGCATTTACATTTTTGTGGTCCTCTGTACATATGTTATTGTGTGTGTGTGTGTGTGTGTGTGTGTGTGTGTGTGTGTGTGTGTGTAAGAATGTCTGGATTTATATGCGTGTTTGTTTGTGTGTGTGTGTGTGTGTGTGTGTGTGCATGTGTGTTTATATGTATGCTTCCCATATGGCCATAGCAGCTTTTCCCTGAAATTTGTTTTCACTGAAAAAGAAAGGATTGTGGAAGGACTTATACTCTTTTTGCTCAGACGCTCTGAGACGTTAGAGACTCAAACGTCTATAGCACCAACCTGTTGGCAGATTGATCGTAATATGCAACCGGAAGTAAGACAGAAGAAATAAGATCTTGGATTTATAGTTCACTCTGTCCCTGGCAAGCTTCATCACTTGAACTTTTTTTGTTTTCATTCTGCGGTACACCAACAGTCTGTTAGCTCCTACAGCCGGAGGTACTGTATCTTCAGACCATCACATTCTCATGTCCAAAGCCCCCATGGTTGAGAACGTTCTATGAATCTGAGCATACTGTAATCGGCAAAGCTGCTTTCTACTGACACTGTATATATAATGCAATGTTATAGGCTTCAATACAACAAACATAAGCATATGTACCTTTTAGAATCTGTATGTATCATCTCAAAGCTTATCATCACAAAGCTCCATGCTTATCAGTGTATTCCTTTTCAGTTGATGCTTTTTTTTTTTTTTATCCATGAACACCAGTGTTGTGTGCTTGATTTTCCTTGCGCTGGTTTTGTTCAGCACTTCAGATGCTCTCACTGTTTTAAATCGAAATGGATTATCGACCATGGTGTCGATAGTGGTTCCAGAAGAGATTGTCAGCAAAAGGTATATTTTAGATGGCAATAAATCTATACAGCAGGTTACTGGTAGTTTTCATCGGTCTTAAAAATGGCTCAGAAAAGAAATCACTCAATTAAAGCCTAAACACTTAAATCTGATGTCCCAATTAAACAGCCTTTCCCACAGTGTCTAAACGAATCCCTATCTGAATAAGCTATTGTGGGTACTTCAGATCAAGCTTGTTCAGATGAGGCACTTCAGTATTTCACCCTGCAATACAGTGTGAGACTTGTTGGCTACTCATGCAACATGGGGCTTGATTTGAACTTTGAACCCAGCAAAACTAGACTTACCAAAATACATACTATGTAGAGCACCAGGCATCATATCCAAATCAACTGGGCAAAGGAACAGAAACCAAAATGTAAATACAAAAATCAGGAAACAAAAAAATAGAAAACTTAATATAGGTATCTGTGGTTTTGTATATGCTAATTCCCACACTCCAACCCCCAAGTCAAAACCCCAACCACTGTCCAAGAAGTTCTCTGATGCTAGTCGCTCCTAAACTCCTCTTCAATTTCTGGGAGGTTCTTTTTTTCTCTCCTCAGAGTCTCGGTGAGGGGTCTGGCACTACTGGGGGACTCCAGGTTTTTAGGTTCATTGGTATGGTAACTGCCCTTCTGCTGGTAGGCATACACATAGATGCTGTACAGGCCTCCAAAGAGTAGCAGCAGCGCCACGATCGCAATAACTGAAGGACAAGAATAAGAGTCAGACATTATCTACAAGACCTGGAAGAAAAAGCTGCTCCTAGAAATACTGATGACAAGCAAGTGTTGCTTGAGACAAAGGTTGGTAAAACATTCCTATCTTAACAAGACAAACTGTTAGAATAAATGAATGTAGGTCTCATAACGCCTATGATGACATAACGCACTTTATTTCTGCTGTGCCAGAAGTCTGTGATCTAATTCTGTAGCATCTTAAGTGTGATGTTTAAATTCTGCACATGTGTGGCTTTTTGGTCTCTCTGAATAAGATATCACTGTTCACATTGGTAATTTAATTAGTTAGTGTGATTTACTGGGAAAAGGTCATCAAAACATACAGAAAGAGAGAGGGTTATCTGATTGTTGGGTTTTCTCTGTTTTATTTGTATCATTTTGAGGTTTTTACTTTACAATATAGACTGCCTTGAGGCAACAATTGTTGGTATTTTGTGCTATATAAATTCAACTGAATTGAAATGAGCTGAACTGAATGATTATATAAATACTATGTTGATTTCATTTTTAAAAGGTCCTGAGTTTAACTGCAAGCCAAGTAAAAGGTTTGGAATATTAAATAACCTTGTAAATGATTTTGATTCATAAATACTGAATGCACTCTCAGTGGAATTAGAACTGCCTTTGGAGACATTCTTTTCTAGGTTTGATGTCTTCTTCCTCTTTTTTCGGCTATTCCTTTTAGGGGACAAAACGGATCATTTGCCTCCATCTTTTTCGATCCCTAGCATCTTCTCTCACACTAACTCTCCTTTTCATTTCCTCCTTTTCTACATCCAAAAATCTTTTCTGTGGTGTTCTTTTTTCCTCCTACCCTACAGCTCCATATTTAACATACTTTGTCCAGTATGTCCAAATCATCTCAGCCTTGCCTTTATCACTTTTATCCCTCCTGTCTTTTTGTAATTGCTGCACTATGCATGACAGCAGATCGTACATCATCTTACAAACCTTCCTTTTCCCTCTTGTCACAAATCACACCTCACACTTGCCTCTACCCACTCCACCTAGCCTGCACACTCTTCTTCATCTCTCTCGCCTTCCTCTCATTCTCACTCTTCCTCTGTCTTGCCTCTACTGACTTTCATTTCTCTGCAGTGCATACCTCGATCTCGTTAGAGTCTTTTAGTCCTGCTCCCTACTCTCAAATACAGATCACAGTATCATCTGTAAACATTCACGGAGACTCCTGCTTGACCTCATCTGTCAGCCTGTCTATCACTATTGTAAACAACAAGGGGCTCAGCACTGATCCCAGAGCTAATCCCACCCCCAACTTGAACCCATCTGTCACTCACTCTGTCACTACCACACACCTCACCACTGTCTCACTGTCCTCATGGATGTCCTGCAACACCCTCACATACTTCTCTGTCGCTCCTAACTTCATCCCTGCACACTTCTGTCATCTGACCAACCGTCTTCCACTCTTCATCCTTTCCAGACATGTCATCACTTTCTCCATAGTAATCCTCTGTTGGATTTGATACATTTATAAATATTATCAGAAATATTACACTCTCTGAAGCAAGGTCTTAGTGAACCAGAGGATATTTTCAGATAGCTTGGGGAATTTTCTGAAGATTTAGTGACCTGATAAGCACATTGTCCTTAGTTTCCAAGCAGCTTCATTTAGAATTTACTAAATGACGGACTTTCAGTAATCCAGCTGTAGCAAACACATAAATGAGTTTTTGCATCAGATTTAAATTGCATCAGCTATAACTTCAAGATGAAAAACCATATCATAAACATAGAGTGCTTGTAAGTAGTCGGAGACCAGCTGTACATGAGCTTGGAGACAAACCACATTTAATATTTGACAGTTCAGTGAGTGCAATCATGGCATTAAATTGCCTGTAGGTGTGTGGAGGTTGTTTTTTTTGTCACTCAAGAGTGTTCGCTGTGTAATGAAATGGCAAAACATCAACAGTGTTTGCCAGCCTTTCTGCCAATAAAATGTTCTCAGCGCTTTAGGTTCATAAACACAGCAAATGGTTATAGAGAATGGTCTGTGAAGTATAAAAAAAAAGATAACTTCTGATGCTCTACAGTGTTTCTATGTCTCTTTTCCTTTACCTCAGCCTTAAAAGTCTGCAGAACTCAACTTGGAGTAAAGGACACTGTCCTTCCACAAGATGTATATTGTTCTGATTGCAGTGACTATTCTTTCAAAGAGGAAAAAAGGGGAATCTAAATCAGGCACACTAAATATCCCCCAGAGCATAACAGAGCCACTGGATCATTCACTGTAAGGCTCGAGCATTCAGGTCTTATCTCTGTGAACGTTTTTCCTGCCAGTAGAGATTAGCATTTTATTTCATTGGTAATATTAAAACAGGAGGTGTAATTTCTGAGTCGTTGCCATTTTATCTATGACAATATATCAGACAGAGAAGATATCTGGGATTCAGCATAGCCGAATGTTGCATTAATCTTTAATGACATGCTGATGTCCAGTATTAGCATAATATCTCAGAAGCAAAATGATTTATTAAGCTAAAGCGTCTATCAATGATGAGCAGTAGGCTGGGACCATGCAGACTAAATATAGCTGATCCAGTAAAGGTCTCAGACAGGGATGGAGCAGGGAGTCTCTGTGCTGCAGTTTAATCCTGAGACTCCAGCCTCTCCTGCTCATCAGGGGGACGTGCTCTATTTTTGTTTTTCATCTGTAATACTATGCTGCAGGCTACTCATCTGCTCTCAATGCATGCCCTCCACGTCCATGTTCTCATTATAATATGCATGTTGATTATATAATAAATGCATATTGAAAACAAATCAGTTGACATTGTAAATGTTATTGTTAATGTATGTATATATTGTGCTTTTAAACATATGAATATTAAATTAAAGTCATCTGAAGAATAATAGATATTTATTTCTCATGTAACTCAAATCAAATAACTCATACAGGGCAGTGATTTTCCTTATTTACTCAGTATACCTGAATATAGTCAGCGCTATCATTTGGTATGACTGAAATGCTTAACAAACAAATAGTTGTTTACTGTAATTATGTTCTATGTTTTATTTTTCCACAGATAATAAAATTTCTGCCTTCAGAAAGACGCTTGAACTACTGAAAAGCGCCCGTCACACTCTGACAACTCTGCTCTAATTTTGGATTAGAGGATTTTAGGAAAAACTAAGAGAGAATTTGAAACGGCGTTTGTGCCATCTGGGACACGAGGAAAAGAGTAAAAAAGAAATGAAGAAGATTCAGATTAAAAGAACACTAAATGTCACATTCCACGTTTTTGTAAGTTCAAGATAAAAATGTTTCTTACCTGTTATCCAAAATAGACCAAGGTCATCGTGGATATAAATATACTCTGTAAGAGACAGAGACACACAGTTCAGGGAATGAACAGAAAACAATAATGCCTTTTTTTCATGAGAGTTACACTACGAAAAATAAACTTCTACCTATTCCAGTAAACCAGGGGTCGGCCTCCCATGGTACATAACCAAGGACAGGAGGGAAGGCACCACAGATAGACTCAGAGACATAGCCGTGCGTCTGTACTGGAGGGTCTGTTTCATTTGGTCGGAACAGGGTCTTCAGAGGTGCGTACACATTATATCTGACCCCAGATATGCAGCCTATGAAGCCTGGAGCATTATGCCTCTGGATTTCATAGTCAATGTCACCAACCTCTGAAGGAAACAATACAGCAATTAAACATGAGATCAGTGTCTGATTAAACAAAAAAGAAAAGGAAACTCTTGCAGCAAGATGTTATTAGTGATAGGTCGTTAATTTTACCCATCACTCTGCCCAGGAACATGGACTTTGGAGAGTCAAACCTGGCATCTTCCACCAAGGTTATCTTTTCCACTATAGGCTCCATGTAATCCACCTACGGATAGAGAAACATTTGGTTTATACACCTCAAGGGGATGTTGCAGAACAAAAAGACACCTTTGCATGCCTATAATACGACAAGCATCAATGATTATAAACTGTTAACCAGCTACACATAGAGCACTTTCAAATAAAAAAGCAGAAATTGTTTGACATGACATGTTAAAGTAATAAATGTGAAGCTACCAACGTGGCTTTTATCAAACGTAAAGATTTCAGTCTTTTTACCTTTTTACCCGAAAATGTAAAACTAATACTTGAACATTTGTGTTCTTATAATTTATAGGAAAACTCTGCTTGTCTTTGGGAAGTTCAGCTAGTTGGATATCTTTAAATAGTGTTCAGCATTTCGAGACATAAAAAAAATGATTTCACAGAAGGTAATCTAAACCACAGATCACATTGTACACAGTGGGAGCAATGGGAGCTTGAACCTGGGTTTTGATGGTTCTGTTGTGTCTGGTTATGTTCACATAGTGAGGGAATCCATCTGCCAGGTTTCTGTGAGTCAGCTGGTACTTGTGTGTTATGAGTCCCAGCTTATACCTCAGATCTACACTACCTGAGGGGAGAGGCGAGAGAGTAAATCAATAGCATACAGTAACTGTTTTGCTGAATAACTTTAACAAGTGAATAAAATCACTACGCTGTCCTAAAAATGAGGTTGGGTGCAAAGTTGTGACTTTCCCATTCTCAACAAATATTGTTTCTTAGCTTTTCATACCGTCAGTCTTGAGGATGATAGCGATGTAGTCTTGGACGAAGGAGCTTATGTAGAGCAACACGGCTGGTGTGTGAACAGTGCTAAAACTGAACTCTATGTCGTCTGCTGTGTCGTTGTAGCCGAGACTGAAATTGTCATAGTGCGGGTCAATCCAGTTGGCCCACGCTGCTTCATCTGATACTGGCTTCTTTCTTATGTTGTACCTCATCCATGATCCAATCTCAAAATAAGCTCCAATATCTTAGAAAAGACCGAATTATTAGATTTCAGTCGGCATTTCATTACATTTACCAAGTTCAAGGTGTTTAACTTTTGTTGTGTTGATCATGAACTCACCTTTATGGCAGTAGAAACCATCAAAGGCTGTATTGTTACAGTCGCAAGTATAGGAAGCATATCCCTCGATACACTGCCCGCTGTTTCGACATGGTATGGTAGCATTAAGACACTGTCCAGTACAGTTCCTCCTTATGCCCTGTTCTTCATTTACCTTCCCCTCTAAATCGAGAGGTACGCCATTCATCCGCAACCCCCGAAGGCACCCCAAGAAAGGTCTCAAGGTACGGTTGGCTGAACCTGTGACAAAGAAAACTTGTATCAGTGGCAATTCATTCAGTGTTCTACAGGACACATTAAATCGATTTAATCTGTGCCATTTCTAGATTTTGAAATTTCCAAGTTAAACTCAGGAAACCTACCTACAAGGAGAGGATGTGTGAACTTCATGGTGATAAAAGTCTGAGGTGGGAAGCGTTTGACAGCCCATGGCTGATAATCTACCTTAATCCGAGCCAACTTCACGTTAAGCTCGGCCTGAACGAAATGCCACTCATTGTCATTAAGTGGCATGGGAGAGCGTAGGGTCACATTAAGGATGCCATCGCCAACCATAAATACAAATGCAAGATCCTGGGTGGCTGGAAGAAAAGAAAAGATACAATGAACAAAATACTTTTTACAAAATTTACAGTTCTAATTGGATACACTTGAGAATTTCCTTCTAACAGATGAACCCACTCACTATTGAGCTCTATTCTTATAAAGTTTCTAAGATGATCATCAGAGTTCTCCAGGAAGACACAATGGTCACGATAGGTTTTGAAGTGGAAAGAGATGTCAACAGTTGTTTCAGGCCTGAAGGTGGGGAATGTTATGTAAGTGGGCTTTGTGAATGCTATGGTGTTCCAGATGTTTCCTGCGGAAAACATTGAAATATATTTGAAGAAAAACAACTCAGAAGCCTTTGATGCACTAGAGATGAGCATATGTGTTAGCAAAAGCCATAATATTTAATCTCACTGTCGCCATGGCAACGGAGTGGCCCCACTGTGAACTGCGCCTCTGAGCCGGTCCTGTTGGTGTCCCCGACCACCACCCTCCTCACAGGCAGATGGTCTCTAAAGTCCAAGTAGCCTTTGTCCGAGTACCTGAAAAGCCACAAAGAAAATGATTAATGCCAAAGTCGCAAGGTAAACACGTTCAATGTGTTCTTCTCTCACCATTGTCTATAGTCGGCGTCGCAGTTGCACTGAAACTTGGGGTCAACGCAGGTTTGATTGACAGCACAGCCGCATTTTTTGACTTCTCTGAATGTCCCACCCCAATAATAATGGCTCTGATTGTCGCGACCAATCCAGTAAGTAAAAGGCCTTCCATCTATTTTGAAAAAGAAATTGAATCTGTGTTTTCATTTTTTTTCTTGCTTATTGATCATCAGCAGGCTATTAAAATCTGTCTCATTCGACTTACTGGGGGTATTGAGGAGACGGGACTTATAGCAGGAGTAATCTATCCACTGTTCACAGTACATGGAGGTGTTTGCAAGAGCAGTGACTTCATCCCAGGAGGCATTCCAGTAGTTGACATCGGCTATATATGGCTTGTCGATTGAACTCCCAATCACCTTAGTACCTTCCACTCGATCACTCAGTATTACTGTCCAAGCTTTATATGCTGCAAAAAGGTGTGATAGATGTAGGTCAAATCAGAAAAGGTTCAAAGGAAATAAAGGGTGGCAAAAGTAATGAAAATGATTAAACACGAAAAAGAAATGTATTATATAATAATATTTTCCTCTATAATAACATGGAGGAGGCAGAGGGTGCAAAGACAGCAACAGCTCCATCTCTCTTGTTATATAAATCCTTTATTTAATTTCCCTTGAAATTTCAGTGCACATTTCTCATTACCTTTACATAATAGCATGACCTTTTTTTTTCCTCCCTCTTTTCGCAACCTACAGATAAAACATCAAACACTGAACACAGTGCTGCTGCAGCCATGCGTTATTGGCAGCGATGACTACTTACATTTCATTTTGCAGTACACTTCAAACGGTTTCAGTGGCCCACTGAGATCGGGATCGATGGTGTAGTTTCCAGACCAATACTTGCCGCTGAGTCTGTAGGCCTCACATGATTCTTTATAAACCGCTTTTTGGGGAAATAATGGAGTAATTTATTATAGTAAGGAATATAAATAACACAAGCAAGGTGTTGTTTATTTAAGTGTTGGCGTTTTACAATTATCATCTAGCACTTACACATGTGACACACTTCTCCTTTATAGCCTGTATTCTCACAGAGGCAGATGAAGTCATCCCAGGACTGGATGCATCTACCTTCATGCTCGCATGGATTTGGAGTACATCTGAATACAAAAGAGATTATTATACTGAGTTTTTTGTTTAATGTATAATTGGCGCACAGGTTGTTTTGCTAGAAAAATCCGGACAGGAGACAAGGCTAGCAGAGAGGAAAAAAGACAGATGGCGGCGCACCTCGGTGGTCAACCTTCAGAGGTAATTATACATTAAACACAAACGGTTTACTACCTTAGAATGAGTCATTTTATGGATCATTTAGATTACGTTTTGCGTGTCTGCTTGTTGGATACATAGTTTTTCATTTAGCAGAAGCTTTATCTGTTAGTTGGAGCTAATGTGGAAGAACACTCTGATGACCCAGCATTCTACCAGCCTTAAACGCCTCGTGCACGCACGAATCTTGAGACGTGAAATGAGTCTCAAAACCCCTTGTCCGCTTGTAACTCTGATGTGTGCAAATTTGAAGTTATGGATGGAAATCTTTAACGAATTTGAAGTTATGGATGGAAA
>VUQR01011753.1:29404-45011 GCA_015108515.1 Hemichromis elongatus
ATATATATATATATATACAGTCCCAAGAATATATATATATATATATATATATATATATATATCTATATATATATGTATAAGTTTTGAGATGCAATCACATAAGCAAAGCTCTTTTGCTGCTAGTAGTTTGAGTATTGACTTCTTTGACTTCTTCAGTTACTAGTAAATTAAATGGTGTTTGGCTTTAAGAGTTTCATCTTAGACTGCATCAAGGTAACCTAGCTCACACAGCTCCTCCTTCTTATGAAAAGCATGTCACGCACTCTGCACCCAGACCTATTCACTGTCTCACTTCCTTTCCCTCATTTTGATACCGCTCTCTTTATTTCCACCCCAACTCTAAAAACCCTCCAATCTTCCATGCTTTCACTGTATCCCATTACTCTTGCTCATCATCATCATCATCGCATAATCTTCTCTGCCTTCTCTGCCTGTCTCTTCCCTATTGGGCGTTGTCATGCTGCAGCAGTTAGAGTCTACCTGAAGCCTGTGTACCCTTCTACTTGTGATTTTGCACCCCCTCCCGTCTGTGCACCACACGGGGTAGTCTGTTTCTCCATTTATCATTAAGAGGCTGTGGAGAACTGTGTCGCTGTGTAGAGCTCTAGCACCACTCCTGCTGAAATATCACTCTGCCGCTAGTGTGGGTAGGCCTGTCTGGGCTGACACATCATTATTTCTGGTTACATACAGTATGCAGAGGCACCTCCTTTGACTGTCGCTGCTCTGTGATGTATGGCTGCTGACGATTCACACAGTGAGTGAATCCACTGAATGCGGATATCTTCAAAAATACCAAAACATTCTGCAACAAAGCAGTATATAAGGGTGGCATTTTTGCAAGAGAGGCTTTGCTAAATTATTCATATTTAGGCAGACATCACAGTGGGTGGTGCCTGACTATCAAGGATCAAAACTACAAACACAACAGAACATCTGAGTTCTACTGAGACTTAAAGTTAAATCTAAATGACTAATACAGCTTCTTTAGATATCAATTCCTCTATCATTAACAAAACTGTTAGTCCCATCTTATTCAGGCGATAAACCTCAGATTTATTTACGATTTATTTACCTTCTTATTCCTCACACACAAATTCCTGTGAGTTTCAGCCTCACCCCAGGATGGTTTAGAGTGCTCTGAGATCTAAGGCTCCATTTTATTCTGGCACAGCTACACTATGCATGGCACCACAGCAGACCGGAGGGCGGCAATAAACTATCAACAGAACTTTTGCAGATAAAGCACAGAGACATTAACTTATTGATTGGCAATCAGCAATCTAACGCACTTGACAAACATAGTCTGCTTAACTGGTTTCTCTGTTCATCCCAATTGTAACAGGATGATAAAAGAGTACCAACTTCCCAGCAAAGCATGTGACAAGTGACAAAGCTTCTTCAGCAGGTGGCGTGACATCACACAGAAACATTTCTTTTCCAGATTAAAGAAAAACATATATATATATATATGTGTGTGTGTGTGTGTGTGTGTGTATAGTCAGTATCTGAATTTCACATTCCAAGCTGAGAGGAACTCCATCCCTCTTACCTAAACCCGTTGTGGGAAGTATGCGTTTAAGAAACAGTGAAGACCCTCTGAGGTCATCTTGGCAGTGACATCACACATAACGCTTATCAGTATGCATTCAAGCTCTGGTGAATGGGTCTAGGTGGGTGTTTACCCTTATCTGGTTTTAGCCACAAACATATCCCCAAAAACGTATTCCCGATTCTGTCACCTGCAAGACAACTGAAACATTTCAGTAGTCTTATAGGGGATGTCCATTTCCTAGCAAGCTAATAGCGAGATGTAGCGCTTTCTGGGCAGCTCATGGACACATAGGTTTCCCAAAAAAAAAAGTACTGCAGTGGGCTGGTCCCGGTCAGGGCGCTAAGCCCTGCTCCCCCAGACGTTGCTATTTAAAAATCGCTCAACGGATTTTCGCCAACAAGAAGATAGACTGTATGCGTAGATTATTATATTTGAATCAACATAAACAGCATTGCGCTTTTAAAATCAAATAGAGTTGAGCCCGCACGCTGCAGAAACTTGCATGCAGGCTGGGAGAAAGCACTGCAATGCAGACAGTCCAGTGCAAAGGGGGATCGCCGTGCGCACCTATGCAGGACCGACGCGGTTTGCTTCTACACTTTTTGTGCTTGGAAATTGTCAGTAGCCAAAAACAAGCCGTGAAAATGAAATCGTGTCCGTTTTAGCACAATGCCCGGTTTCATCGCAGCGTGCGTTGCCCTTCAAACATCCCAACACCTCAGGCTACATTTTGCCCTCCAATGGTATTTTTCACTCATCAGGTTTTTGCGTGTTAGAATGCAACTTTTTCGTAAGCGTACGTAAACAGTCTGCAGATAATACATGTATATACACCATGAAATATTTTAATGATGTTCTAGCAAACGACAGTAGATAAATAATTGCTGTTTCACAAGACTTACGTGATGAGCAATGTTGAAACCCCCAAAACAAGAGGCATATGCTCAGTGTTTTGCAAGTCATCCTTCACTTAGGACACGTTTATCCACATATGCTATGTTAATTAGATCGTTGGTTGTTCTGCAGCATCCTCTCACCCCCCTTTAGTCCAACTTTAACTCGCGCGGCTCCAACTCCTCTTCCCGGGATCTCGGGCAGCCTCTACCGGGGCGGGGACGCGCATCGGTTGCTGGTGCTGATGCTGCGCTTCGCCGAGAGCGCGCACTTTTCTTTTATATCCTTTTAATTGTTCTATTTACATGACCGTAATGGAATGCAATGGCTCGTGTATGGTTGCAATCAACATGCTTTTCAATTTTCTGCATAAGCGGTTTGCTTGTAGGCAGTTCAGATAGGCAGTTCAGATGGGTCCCATACACAGGAGTCTGGATTTTCAAATGAAGAAGGAATTTGATAGGCGGAGAAAAAGAAAAAAACTTTTAAAGTCCGCAGCTGTCAGGCGTTCTCCACAGCAACTAAGATTTCAGTCCCCAAATCAATATTGTGAAGCTGGTCAAAGTGATCAGTTTTCAGTCAGTTTTCGATTAAATATCAACGTTCTGGATATTTATTCCTCTTTTCTTTTTTCCTTTATATTTCATATCATCCTTTGGCACTGTTTTCATGGCTTCCACTTGTCCAGTTGTGCCCCGTGTTTGCGAAGGTTTGGTTGAGAACGCTTTCTCTCCAGGAACGCAGACGTGAACTTCTTCCAAAAATAAGATGACTCTCCGTAATATCCTTTCCAAGCAGCAGAACCGCAGAGTATGACAATCACATCTGACCAGTAGGCTGCACTGTTCTGCTTGATGCTCGTGTGACCCTTGTCCAGGTATTTAGTCATGCAGTGCAATCATAAATATATATGCTCACAACAGAACAGGTTATAGCTTAAGGAAAACAGTTGTGGCTGAACTCAGATTCATCCCTGGAGACTCACATGCACATGAAATGGGGGCGGGGTGAGACTGATGCGGAGGAGAGGGATTTAGGGCGATGGGTGGCACACTAACCACAAAAAAAAAAAAAAGCTTTGGGATTAAGAATTGGGTTTATGGGACGACAGTGCGTCAGTGATGGGAGATTGAATGCCTTCATCGTGGGATTTACGTGTTTTCAATCAAATCAGATTGTCTGTTTGTAAGCTCCCTGCAACTATTTTCACTCCTGAAATATTATAAAAGTACAGAATTATATCTGCAGGGAGAAGACAATGGCAAGCAGGAGAAAATGACACGGGAGAGTAAAATAGGACATCAATTCAGCACCAGAAAGTGGCTGCAAATAGTCTCCAGGCCTCGCATAAGGATTTGTCTAACTGTTAAGAGACAGAAAGCAAATGAGTAATTTATCTCAGTCACAGTAGAAATGTCTTTTTTCCCTACTGCTCCAATAGAGGTTTTGAACTAGTGGAGTGTACAATAACCAGTAATATTTTACAGATATACTTGTTTCCAGTAAGATGTCATGTATTTGCCCCCTTACTGATAGGAAATTAAAGAGTTTAACACTCTCATACAGCTTGGATAATTTATGATTCAATACACTGTAATTTATGGTAAAGCAGCAAGCAAAGAGGATTACTTCATTTCAGCAGGCATTATTTTAGATATAATGTGAAGCATGTAGTAGATGCCTGCAGCACATCTGCACCTAGCTTATAGATATGGCTGGCTGGAAGCCATCTCATTCTCTAATTACCTTTTATATTTGACCTTATAGTGACATTAGAGAGCTGATGATAGCCTAATGCATCTGGCTGAGGTTAAACATTTCATCTGGATAAATCAACTCAATGTCAAAAGTGATAAATGATAAATATGACCAGTTATTGGTGGACTTTTTTGGGGGGGGTAATCTAACCAAAAACTCCTTTCAATGGTCACGATTTACCCCAAAAAAAGACTATTAAAATATTTCAATATCTGTTTAAAATGTTCTTAATTAATCCATAATAGAGAAAACAACTACTTCACTTTACATGTAGTTGTTACCCCAATACACATTACAACTCAGGTAACAGAAAGAGAAGTCACGATTAATATTATTTGTAAACATTTCTGATTGATAATTTGTGTCCTGCACGTTTTGTTTGTTTTTTTAGATAGAAAACCTTATTGTCAAATAGTTTGTGAATTTTTTGATAAGGCTGTAAATGGATGAAAAATATAATGTTGAAATAAAATTATACAAGTGACAAAATATTAATGTCTATTTATTAATGTGCACATGTACAGCATTTTTGCAGGTTAAGCACAGGGGCAATTACACAAGAGTTACAGCAAAACTGCACAATTCACCACTAGATGTCAGATATGGCTCATGCTTGGATCGTTGCTTCTCACAGTACAGCAGGTCTTCTCACATTAAAACACTTCACCAGCAGTTTTGCAGGTTCCCATCTATCTCACACAGTCTGTTCATTTTAACTCCTCGCAGGGTTTTGCAGGTCTTTCGAAACATGTCATTTTGTCAAAATGTTCACACGTTTAATATAAATTTTAAATAAATAAAAGAGGGGACTTTAATTTTCTAAACCTCACCTGGCACACCTTAAACCATACACAAACAATTGTTTATATCTAGGAAGTAAAAAAGTATTTCCATAATTGTGTATACATCAGTCTCACACTGTTTTCTTTTTTTCCTCATTCAAAATAAAAAAAAAAAGAAACCAAAAAAAAAGGTTAAAAAATGATCAACAAAAAAACGGGGTTTATGCTCTCCCTGTTGTTCGCTAATGTCTTTAAAAAACACACACACATGCAAAAATAAACTGACAGGTGACATTCTTGTTCTCACGAAGCCCAGGGATTTTAAAAAGAACTTTTTCTGCACCCATTAGCACAGTGTATATTTTCCATAGGGGTGCTACTCCAGAATGAAAAGGACGTGCTGTAAGGGTACGAGCGCAAAGGCACGCTTCAGAATTTCTCACAAATACAATTACACTGTCGAGCCCATAGCCAAGGGCATATAAACAGACCTTTACGCATAAACAAGGGTCATGCGTAGATGTTTCCAAGAGATAGTTTTGCTGACCTGTTACCACAGAATAACACTGTCATGAGGATGGATGGAAGGATCTGGAAAGGTTTCTATGGTAAATGCTGTCTTTATTTATGTGTAGCCGATATGTTAACGCAAAACAGATGTAAATAATGCTGGTGGTGTCTGGTTTTCAAATGTTTGCCTGATAATTCAGCGACACAGTCAGACACTGATGAGACAGGTGTTTATTTTTATCGCAAACTATGGGAACCTGGTGTCCCTCCATACTGGTGGGTGAAGCGCTGTAAACAGAGCAATTAACAACAACTTCCTTTCAAGTGTCCATACACTAGTATGACCTCCTGCTTGTGAGGGCCAATCCCAGCTAAAAGTGAGCCCAGCGGGGGATGTGCAAACTGGTACAGGGGTCCCGGAGGCTCTCCCCCTGTGTTAGCTCAAAACAGCTGCCACAACCTCTTTAACTACTCACACCAAAAGTGGATGCACCAACGCAATTTACAGAGCTCTATTGGTGCTGCTGAATAGCTCTGGCTTCTTTTGGACAGAATCTAACTAGTGCATTCCTCCATGTTTATAGTCTTAATGCTGTAAGGAATAATGTGGTCATGGAATCATGAGAGCGGTATAGATTCTGTTGAAATGTCAACAAGCAAAATGTGTTACACAACACTTTTATGCCCTGTGTTTGAATTTTTTTGAAGTATTTATTCAGTTTTTTTTTTCATGCTATCTGCTGTCATCAGCAACACTTCAGACACAAGCTGTGCAGTTACAGTCCTGTCAAAGATTCAATGTCAGGGGTTTCCAGGTCAATCCAGCGTGCACCATGTACTATACTTAGCTAGGCTGATAGGACCCATGTAGAACTCCAAGCACTGCAGTTCCACTCTTGATCAACATTTACATTACCCCTTTAAAATCTATTTCCCCTATTGTTTTAGGTTTTTTGAAAATTAGAGTACACGTGGTTTATATTCTGTTTTAATGTACTTCTATCACTTCACTTAGAAAAAAGAAAAGGACTGATGCAATGGGACAACATCTGTTGCGCTCCGTGAAAAATAAATAGTGACCTATATTTGTGAATACGCACACCTGCATTTGTCTTCAAATTTGATTTAAAGACAGACGAGACAGGTTGGTATACACACAATGACAGGTTCACAAAGACAACAGTACAGACTTCTGCAATGGATTTAAATACTATGAGCAGCTGTGGCCTGAGATACATGGAGTCAAGTCACTTTTGTTTCTGATGTTTGCTGCCAACACACACACGCAGAAGTTCACATATAGGCAAATGTATAGCCTAAGTGAGTGATGCACACTCCTTGGCTGTATTTCACTCGCGAAGCAAACAAGCCGCAGTATTTAGTCTGCCTCCCAGTTTGTTTGCCCTCTGTCTTTTTTCCCTGTGTTGTACTGCCTCTGGCTTTGTTTAATCTGAAACTGTCTGTAGTAAATGACAGTTGCAGCTGGAAGGATGATGAGTGAGGATGAAAAGGGTTTATGCCAAGTCACAACATATAAAGGTGGTCAGGCTGGCTAACCAACAATGTTTCTGTGCTTGTATTCAAAAAGTGGCAACTGAATGCTTCTCTCTTTGGCTAAAAAAGACACTGGAAAATACTGCAGTAATTGCAATAGCGCAATTGCTAATTCTCAAGGCCTGTTTTTCCTCAACGCTCTGCCGAACCCTCTACAATACACTTTGCTATGCATGCACACACTCTTTAAATATCTGGCTAGACACGCAAAGTGTGTCCTTCCCCTCTGTGGAGCTGAGCTCCAGTAAAGTACCTTTGGCAGTGAGGTTACAGAACAACTTGTCCCCTTAATGCTGGGCCCCAATCCACTCACAGCTTCTATGTGGGGTGGGGGCTAGGGCATCTGATGGGCAGCCAAAGCAAGGGAGGGCTATTTCTTGCAATGTAGTATATAAAGTAGCCTATTTAATACTAAAACCTTCATCACTGGGGAAAAAACTGAAATATCCTACCTCTTAGGATCATAGACTACACTGCATCCTGTTAAGAAGCATCAATAGTTATGAGAGATCATTAGTTATGAATATAAATGGATCCTAATGATGAAATTGAGTGAACAAGCCCAGCCAGAGGCCAGGCCCATTGGGACTGTGTGATATACAGTATGTGTTTTTGGTAGGGGGAGGTGCAGAAATAAAATACAGCCCTGGTCCTCCTCGTAGGGTTCACCCTCTCTATCCATGAATGTTGCTCTTGGAGGTCACGGCACCTAGCAACAGCTTGGCTTAAGCCCTGAAGGAAACACGAGACAACACATGGAGGGACGCCCGTATGTTGTCTCACGCACACACAGTTTATTTAGTAAGGCACAGTTCCTTAAATGCAAACAGATTAATCTAGATTCGTTACGATACAACTGGGGTTCAGGTGAGTGAAATATGTGGTGATTGTGTGGGCTAATGCTGCCAGACTAAGGAAAGAAAGAACAAAATACAGTAGGCTGTTAATTAGCATCCCAACTATTGCAAACAAGTTGTAATCTCATCGTATTTACTTTAAGGCCAGGTTAAATTTTTGTGTTTTACCCTCTTCTTTGTCGCTCTGCTTTAAATTGAAAAATGGAAATGTCTCAAATCCCTTACCTTCTTCTTTTTCAGGTGAGCTTATGAATCGCAGACCTCCACTCTTTGTAGCATCATCGTATATTTGATTTCCTCCTAATATAATTCAATACCCATTTATTGACACTTTAAGCTTCTGAGAGATCCTGTTTACAGAAGTTTGGAAAATCCCAAAATCTCTGGAGTGTGTCATTATTTTCTTCTGTAAAAACATCCAGATACATACTCACAAACAGGACCAAATGAATTAAAGTTTACTCAGTTGCTCTGTGAAGGGCCACTGCTCAGACTGAGGGAAACCAGTGGGCACTTTTTCCATATTCAGTAATTATACTGCTTGTACTTGTAAGAGCTGCTCTCAAGGCTGATCTCTAAACACACAGGAAGCAAGAGCAAGCCCTTGCACAGATGCACAGCACTGGACTCTTTTGCAAACAGCAAACTGTTTCCAGTGATTCTGCAAATCCCGATGACACATCTATGGTGACTTCCAACTGACCCAATTTTAAAATGCACAGTAATTTTTGCATTATTTCCCTCAAATAAGTGTTGGAATAGGCATACATGTGCCTTGTGTCAAAGCACATTTTTTTTGCAAATTTATATGCTTAAGAAAAAACAGAAATTCAAGTTTGCACAGACACCACTAATGCAACGCAGGTTCAGATTTTGGCAATGTGTCATCTATTCTGCATTCAGCATACTTTCACACAGTCGGCATCCTAAAAATAGCTGAAGGACTCTGGTTCTCTGCCCAGCCTTCCTAACTGTCAATATGTTATCTTCTCCTTCACTCTAACACTCACAGTGTTTAACCTGCGGTATCATTGACTTCCAGACACCAAAAGTTTATAATATATTATTTCAATTGGGATAGCACGGGATGATAAAGGTTTTAGAAAAACTACAGAAAAACCGACCGAGGGAGATCGTGATTGTCCAGTACAATTAAATTGTTAACTGCAAGTAAGATGATATGTTCAGCACAACTATTTGAGGAGTCTTATCGGGGTTTTTTTTGGTTTTTTTTACCTCTTCTTTGATGTAAAAATACCAGATGCTATGAGGGCATATCTCTGCTTGTTTGTATTGTCAGATGTTGTGTCTATTCTTTAATCCCGAGTCTCAGTTGCCCGGGCTGTTTATCTACTCCAGTTGACTGTTGATTTTTATCAATCTCCCATCTTTCCCTATGCCTCTTTGATTCCAGTACACCCCCTCCTCATTTGTTTTTTGATGACAGTTAGTGATAACCACATTTCTGCTATCATGTCTACTCCTATTTACATTTTTACCAAAGCGGAGGAATGTGTGCTGTTCAAATATAATTAGTAAGTACAGTAAGGTCCGAAGCATTTCAACACTGAATCAGCAATGTTACAGTTAAAAGCATTCATTTATCTGATGGAATGAATAATGGTGTTGATATATCCAAATACCTGCATTGAAATCTTTCTAACATCAAGTTAACAGAAGCTGCTGTATCAAAAACGCACTAAAATCACTTAAAAAGACTGTGATGTTTCTTGCACATTTTCCATACTTGGTACTTGCGATGCATGCCTCAGGTATAGAATATCACCCTGTCTCTTAAAACATGAGAATCATTGTTGCGAAACTATATCCATCCATTGCACATGTTTTGCTGTCAGTTAAAGCATTGACATGTTGAACCGGTGTGCAATGATCTTGAATGCTGAGGGTCACTGTAACGAAGCCAGGAAAGAAAGGGAAACGGGGAGGGGTTAACTGGGGCGAGAGGGTCAGAAGTTGAAGCCAGGAATGTTTTCTCTAGCCTGGCCTGTCACTGATACGATCCTGTACACTGTGAAGTCCCCAGGAACAGATGTACCCACAGCCAGGGTTAGAAACACTTCCTTACCTGTGGCATCCATAACACTGTTAAACACCACTTCGGAAGTACTGTAGAACAGGAATGGGTAAGAAGATGCCTGGCGTGGTGGCATGGGTGTGAGCCCAGGTGTGCACCTAAGAATCCCACTGTCTCTCTTGTATAATGTTTGATGCATAATTTGGCTAACAACTCTTTACCAAAGCCCCCTGTGACTGAATCTTCTGCAGTTAAAACCAGATCCTCAGGTAGGCCAGGTATGCTAGTGACTTTATTATAATTTTTTTTAGCTTGCTTCCATCAATATTTTAACCCTTTTTTTTTTTAACATAACTTTTCTGTCACAAGTAATCCTCATGCACTGCTGGATATTTCACAGTTTGAAGTTGAGGTCAAACGGCCCAGGGCTTTACAGAAACCTATCCCATTACATGGGCTAACAGCCATCAAACAGCAGTCCTCTGTCCTCTAACCTGCAGCCTAAACTTTTGGTCACCCTAAGCACACAGGACTGGTGTCAAAGAGGTTGGTGCCACAGCAGGATGAAGGTTAAGTTCAGTGTTGAATACAACAGGGAGGAAATCCTGTCTGAGTCACGAGCCAGGGCCACAGAGGGTCCGTTCCGATCCTAAATCATTACGTGGGGGCTGTCAGATAAACTTTGACCTTGGACCTGACTTTTGAACAGAAGGTGCAATTTACCAGACACAGAGTAGCTTTCTTGTACAGATATAGAGCTTCTTACTATTGGCTCTGTGTGCCTAGAGACCGCTTTGAATGTTCAAATTAAACCTCAAAAGCAGAAAGCTCTTGAAACATATCAAAAGATTGTATCAATCATCACTCAGGGAAGGAAAAAAAAACAAACAAACAAAAAGATAACAACCACCCAAATGTGAATCATGCAGGGCGCTTTTTGGCAGGCCAGACTTCACATCTCTTTCTGTTGACAATCAATTTGTTTCACCAACATATGAGTCTGGCTGTGATGCGGGTTGCAGTGAAACAGGATCCTGCAGGCAGATACTCAAAGGGGAAAGAGTGAGAGACAGAGAGAAGGAAAGAAAAGAGAGAGAGAGAGAGAGGCAGAAAGTGGAGGGAACAGCACTCTGCTCTGCTCTGTCTCTTGATGTGTGTGATTTGTGTCTACTCTACGTCTCAGTTGGAAACCCCATATGCCAATTTCAACAAATGGTGTTGTGAGAAGTTGGAGGCAGGAAGTGTGTGTGTGTGTATCTTGGGGATGGGGGTAGTGATTATGGGGGTGGGGTTGAAGGGTGGAGGACTGCACTGAAAAGAAAAGACTGAGGAGAAGTCCTTTCATTTTACCTGCAAAAAAAATCCAAATTCAAACATGTGCTTTAAAAGCAACATCACATTTTAGTTGTTGTTACAGACACACCGGGAAATACTGCAGCTCCGCCACATCTAGCAGCTGCATTTCATCATATTTTCAGATTTCAATGACTACCCTGTTACTCCAGGTTCACACTTCCCTCTCCTCTGCCATCTTGAGGCCAGCCAGCTTGGCTTCTGTTCAAACTGGGAGCCCTACCAAATCATCTGCCCTACTCCTGATCTGGTTCCTCAACCTGACACACTGTATCAGGTTATCTTGTGTCTATCCAAGTATGAGTGCGTGAGCGTGTGAGTGCATATATGCATACGCGCTAATAGAGAATCATGTGTCGTCTCTTGGAAGGAGGAAAAGAGAGGAGGAGGTGGTTGAAGACAGTGAAAGATACTGAAGGGTGAAAATGCAGATCATTTTTGTGTTAGTCTTTTTACCGATATTTTAAAATTATGCTGGAATACTTTAAGTCTTTCTTTTTACTTCAGCTCTTTCAGAAACCATAAACAGAGGGAGTTTTTTTCCCCCACTTTACTAGCATGGGCTGAGAGAGAGGGCTCTAAAAATAAAACATATGTTCCTCCAGGTCTGTGGGGGCAGAGGCCCCCAAGCATATTGTTTTGGGATATGGGGGAGGACAGGGAGGATCTGGCCTTGACAGAGATACTAAGAGAAAAGCTATGGTTTTCAGGAAAAGAAACATTCTCTTCCATGTACTAATATATGGTATCTCTGTTTGCAGTTTGTCAAAACAAAACTTAAAAGGAAACCAGCTTGCTTCTTTTTTTTTCTTCTTTCCTGTATGACAGTGGCAGATTGGGTAAAGAGGTGGTTAGGCTTGCTGTCCATAACGCTAAGGTGAAAATGTGCCCCCATAAGCCTTCTTATTGATTTTTTAAAGCCCCAAGGGAGAATGCAAAGTGCAGAGGTTAAAAGTATCTGAAGTGGTGATGTTCCTTTGTGCTCGCAGTACAAAAATGACCCTTAGTTCGTATGTACTGCATTTGAGAACTGAATTAAAGAAGTATACCTATCGAGCCGGTGTGGGTGAAGCAGCTGCGAGGAGCTCTCCTTGGTGAGGAATGAGTTAAAGCCAAAAGTGTGTGGGGGAAGTCTACACTGAGCAGCAAAGGGGAAATGAAGGCATATTAACAGAGAAATAGCCATGAGTGCTGAGGGGGCTGGATCTGTCACGTGTCTAGCTTTAGTACCAGTGCTCCTGCCTCCTACTGCTGCAGTTTTGTGGATTTTAGAAAAGTATAGTATAGAGAGGAAAGTAAAGAGAGTGTGAAAGATTCATAATTATAGTAACATGACACTAACATAATGTAGCCTAACACTAGCAAATTTGTTAAGAATTTTGGCATGATTTTAGCATATTACTATTTTGTAAAATGTCATCTTAAATACACTTAACGGTCATTTAGAAGTGTGTTATTAACATACCAATGGCTTTGTGTCCTTATTCAATATATTCAAAGACTAATCTGACTGCTGAGACATAATGAGTGTCTGTATAAATACTGCAAATACAACATCAGAGAGATTTGTGAGTGGTTAAAGACACTATCCCTACAAGTGAGCACTAGAGACAGTCAATATTAGAATATTATAATACATCATGTTGATTCTGGATGATTTGATTACTGTCATCTACCACAGGACATGTGACGCTGTGGATGCTGTTTGCTTTGTTGAGAGGCTTTCCCCGTGGGCGTGGCATCCCGGGGAGTGTCTGTGTCCAGCCAATGAGCAGCAGATCTGAGGTCGACGGGCGTGGTCTAATTTCCCACACAGTCCTGTCCAAGCAGCAGCACGCTTTTGTTCAAACTCAGGAGTCAGACACCGCTGAGGTACACTTCCAGGTTACTCGCTAAATGTGAGCAAAAAAAAAAAAAGTTGATGTTAACAGCGATGCTCCTGTCAGGAAGACTCACACCGGTGTTTTTAACTTAAACTACCAGGTTGGGATACTAACTTAGATTTTTGTTGCGCCTCGGTTTTAAGAAGTCTTACGCAGGGGCAGCAGGGTATCACGAACGAAGCAGCTGGAGCTCTGAAAGCGGTGGAGGATTTTCCTTTAACCACATCTTTGTGTTGGAGAACGATTGCTACCATGTACAGTTAGTAGACATTGAATATTCCTTGACATAAAGGAAGAAAATAAGCTTATGCTTCCCATCACCCTCCTCGCTGGATATCTATGGAGAGGATTTGCTGTATGCGCTCACGCAGCTTTTGGAGTTACTTACGGTCGAGACGACACTGTGAATGTTAAATTCACCGACCTGGATAAAAGAAGACGACACACTTAACCTGATTTGAATGCCTTTGCAAGGAGTTTGCTGGTTTCTGTGCTGCAGGCAGGGCTTCAGTTTGCTCGGACGGGACTATGGGGAGAAAGAGGAGGAAGAATCTTTTGAATTGCGCAACAAGGAGGATTTGACTCCCAATGGACGGGTAAAACTTCCCACCTGCACTAGAACAGCTTCTGAGCACCAATAAATTAATAGCATGTTTTTTTTAATGAATGCACACACTACATTTAAAACACCAGTATTAAAAAAAAAACTGCTCCGGTCGTCCTACACTGGAAATTCATCAAAAAGAATAAACCCTGAAGTTAGTTCTGTGTTTGGAAAGGAAAACTACTGTCCTGTGCAAAAGTCTTGAGGCAACTTTTCATTTCTTTACATTTAGTTCATTTTAACATGTGCAAACATACATGCAGTATACAGGGCAGCGACAGACTGTATAAATCTAACGTGCTTAAAAGTCAATATTTGGCATGATCACTTTTCTTCTTTAAAGCGGTCTGAACTCTCTCAGCCAAGCTTTCTTGTAATTTCTTGAAGTAGTTCTCTGGGCTTCTTGAAGGCCTTTTGGTCAGATCTCTGTCTGGGGTGGTTCATCAATTGCAGACTATATTCAGTATATGCTTTAACTGCATTGGCAGTGTTTTTGAGATAATTGTAATGCTGAGAAATGAAGTCAATACCAAGTAAACACTTTCCTGATGGTCTTTCATAGTTGAGCAAAAGTATGTTCGTACTTTTCTGTACATGTAAGTCCATCAGTTTTGATAAGAGCCACAAATCATGACAGAGCCTCCACTGTGTTTTACTGTACATTCACTGCACCTTTCTCCTGACCTTCTCCATATGTGCTGATGAACCCAAAATTTCAAATTTAGATTCATCCCTCCATGAGACCTGTTTCACTCTAATTTTTGTCATTTGGTATACCGCAGCCTTTTGTCCTGCTTTCCTTTGCTAAAATGGCTTCAGGGCAGCCGCCCTTCCTCTGAAATCATTTCTGATGACGCTTTGGTGACCAGTAGATCGATTAACCAAGGGGCCTGATGCTTTTCTCTGGTCTTGTGTCAGATGTTTTTAGGCTTTTAGCCTCTACTTGTCAAGCTTTTCCTGCATAGTGTACAAGACATACAGAACACCATTCCCAATTTGGCTTACAGCTCTTTGGGAATCACCTATTTTATGCCTCTCAAATTGGCATCCTTTGCTGAAAATGAGTATATACAAGGACTGCACTGAAAATGACTGAAAAAGCAGCCAATGTCCAAATTATATGAAAGTCATTGAGAATTATTACTAAAGACCAATTAAAATTACCAAGAGTGTCTGGCTTCTTGTGAGCAAAATATGAATAAATTATACTTTTACAAAGTACTGTACATACAGGTTGGAAATTCAGGGTATGATAGAGAATTTATCGTCCTCCCGTTTATGGCATTATGTCTACTAAAGTGGTGAACTACAGTGTTTACACGAGAGTTTAGATGCATCTTCACTGTTAACCTTGTTGTTGGTTCAATACAAGCCTCTAAAACTGAATGTACTGATCCTTAGCTTAACGTTTAGGTTTGTGTGGTCTTTGAGGCCTGGGCAACATTGAGCAATCCCACATGCACACACTCTCTGATGTAACTTGTCGAACTTGGTGTTGAACTGATCCTGTGTATTTGGCCTCCCATTTGCTCAGTGGCAAATAAGACTGTGGCCTTGTATTCTCTGTAATGTTAGTCATCTGATCAGCCACAGAGAGTTCAGCATTGTCCACCCACTTGTAAGGGGGCATTGTTGCCTTGCATTAAGGTAGGCTCTTTCTGTATAACCCCACATGCAGCTCTTAATGTAAAGTGTCCCAGAAACAAAAAAATACTCTCAAATATTTGTTAGGATCTTGTGCCTTTCCAAAAACCAGTTCTCTCTCTCTCTCTCTCTCTCTCTCTCTCTATCTATCTATCTATCTATATTACATTACATATTA